>CM053773.1:6346328-6385411 GCA_028658325.1 Potorous gilbertii
TTTACAATGACCTCCTAATTGATATTTCTGCCTCAAGTCTTCCTTCAATCTGACCTCCAGTGAAGTGCCAAGTATTTTCTTAGGTATATATCTGGTAATTTCACTCCCCTACTCAAGAAACTCCAGTACCTCTCTCTATTGCTTCTAGGTTAAAGTAACTTTGGATTTTAAAAGCCTTTTACAATGTGTCCTCCTAGCCCATTTTCTATTCTTATATATTACTTTTCTTCTTGCACCATAATTAATTAAGCCAAATTTCCTTCTCTGTGTTCCTTACACATCTCTCTGCCTTTGCCCTGGTTGTCCTCTATGCCTGGAATGGTCTCTCACCTCATTGCAGGCTCATCCTTCTCTTATAGATACAACGTAAGCACCAGTTGTATGCAAATTCTGTCTTCATACCCTCAATGGCTAAAACCCTCCCTATTCAACTACTTAGTATTTTCTAGTTTGTTCTGTATTTATTCTCTCTATATTTATATAGATACATGCTGCAACCTTGGACAGAAATGTAGGGATTATTTCATTCATTATTTGTATCCCTAGTGTTTAGCATAGTATCTGGTACAGAATAGGCCCATAATGCTTAAGTAAAACGTAGTACTGGTTGTTCAATTGATTGATGTTGTATTCCAGGGATCACAGACACATCTTAAGAAAACTTTACTAATACATCATAGAAGGCTCTGTCTTAAATAGATGGATGCACATTTTTCTGAGCTTAGTCAACTTTCATATACATGGTAAACCAAGCAGTCAATCATCAGGGAGTAAAAATGGTAACTTTAACATATGCTTCATATAACTAGAGGAGTGATAAAAAATAATTTGAACAAAAGCAATTGATTCAAAGAAGATTCTTAGATCTCATGTCAAGAGGTTTACTGCCTGATATCTAGCAATGATAGTGTGTATCCTAATGAAGAGCACTGTGTTTTTAGTTATTCCCTAGACCTTCTTTAAATTGAAACAGATCCTGGATGACTTGTCCTCTTCGATAGCATATTCTAAGTCTTTCTAACATAATTCCATCCAATTGCAATTTAGTCATAACTCCTTAATTAGATTAGGAAAGCTGGTTTATGCTCTTAGTCTTTCATCGCTGCAAGCAATAGCAAGTTAATTAATTAGGTTGATACTTGTTAAAGATTACAATATAGGTGGTCTACATAAATGGGCATAGAAGTGTCCCTGAGGGAAAGGAGAAGGAAAGGACCAATGATATCCCTCAACTCAGCATGCGATGACACATAAGCCCTCACTAAGTATTTTTGTTCTTCATTCTTTTCAGTTGTGTCTGACTCTGTGACCCCTTTTTGGGGATTTTCTTGGCAAAGATGCTGGAGTGGTTTTACATTTCCTTCTCCAGATTATTTTACAGATGAGGAAACTGAGGCAAACAGGGTTAAGTGACTTGCCCAGAGTCACACAGTTAGTATATGAGGTCAGGTTTGAATTTAGGAAGATTAGTTTTCCTGACTTCAGGCCCAGTACTCTGCCACCTAGCTCCTCTAAGTATACCAGTTGTATTCTATTAAAAGTTTTAATATAGAGTGAGAAAGACTTAGTGGCTAAAGGACTAACCTATGAGTCAGTAAGCCCAGGTTCAGGTTGGGTCTCTGATATATACATACTAAAGTCATGATCTTATGACTCTGAGCAACTCTCTCAGATTTTTAATTACAGATGAGTTGCTGATGTACATCAGAGGAGGGAGTTCCCTACAATAGAGGAAATCAACAGGTCTAGATAAATAAATAAAAATTAGAAGAGGATGAAATAAAGTAGCACATTAGGGAGAAAGGCAAAGAATCTTATAATGGAAGAGAACTTCAAGTTTGCCTGGTCCTACTTCCTCCTATCTCGGGGAGAAATGCACTGTACAACATTGGTAAGAGTGTTCACATGAATGCTTGGGATCACCTTAAGCAGTACAGCAGACACTGGAATTCTTGAGAATAAAAGTTGAGGTCCTGCAAAAAGAGAAGTCCCTTGAGTACTGTACTCTATCCTACAACAAATATCTAATATAGATAAAATAACGATAGAAGGGTAATAGGACAGTATTATATCTTGCGTTGTGGTTGTTGTGTTTGTCCTTTGTTCTCCCAGAAGACCATGACATCAAGACGATGACTTGCAGTTGACTTTGATTTGAGTGAGGGAGGGCTGTGCATGGTCACCAGCCTCACTGTCTCCTCCAGAGTCATCTGGGTCCAGTGGCCTGATATTCGTCAAGATGAGTGGAAATAGCCCAGGATGCAATATGAGACCTTGGCCATTTTAGGGTAAAGTCTTATCAGATTCTCACTTTGAGTGAGATACTTGTTGATACTTTGTTCAATGAATGGGCCTCTTAAAGCTGATTGGTTGTTGTTCTTCATTCTGGAAAAGGACCAAAATGACATCACCATGATAAAGTGAAGTTTCAGTGTGTCCAGCTGTGGCTGATCCGACCAATATGAGCTTGGAATGCTCCACCACAGGTTGGGCACAGATAGTCTGCATGAACATTTAGAATGGATATGCCAAATTTGTGCATCCCATGTTTCCTTTGTGCTGTTTCAATTCTGCTTTGCTAATAGAGCACAGCACCCTTTCTGATGTGGGTACGTCATGCTGAGTGGTCCTGTGCCAGTGTCTCTCATGTCACACAGTGAAATCCAAAGTTTTTGAGAAAGACCTTGAGAATGTCCTTGTAATGCTTTTTCTGACCATCATGGGATCACCTATCCCATGTGACTTCTCCATAAAACAGTCTTTTTGGCAAGCATATATTTTCCCTTCTAACAACATGACCGGTGCATAGGAGGTGCGATCTCTGAAGCGTGGTTTGAATGGTTGGCAGTTTAGTTTAAGTAAGGACTTCAGGGTCTGGTACTTTATCCTGCCAGGTGATCTTCAAAATCTTCCTAATGGAAGCAATTCAGTTCAAATGGAAACAATTCAGTTTCCTAGCATCGCGCTGGTAGATTGTCCATGTTTCACAGGCATATGACAATGAAGTTAGCACAATGGCTCTGTAGACCTTCAGTTTGGTAGTTAGTCTAATACTTCTTCTCTCCCATACTTTTCTTCTGAGTCCCCTAAACACTGAACCAGATGCAAAGGAAGGGATGGTCTCCCTTTATTTTAGACTTGATTTGTCTTATCCCTTAATTAGCACGGCCCCTACTTTCAAGGAACTCTGAATCTAAAAAGGAACACAAGACAATAAACAACTTCTATTTCCCATGCTCCCACAAATATCACATCAACTACACAAGTGCCCTGAGGAACCAGGGGGAATTGCAAGCTTTGCTGGTAGCTTAGAGGATGGCTGGTTTAAATTAGAGAAAACCTTTCTGGATAAGTTATGTCTTGGGTTGAAAATTTTAAAAATAGATGAAGGAAGGTGGAACAGAGGCAATTGCAGATAGGAATGAATGTTGTTATTGTTGTAATGGGGACACATCAGGGTCTTTAATGAAGTTTTTCAGGGGATACTCTGGGGGAACATAACCGACAAGGCAATAGAGTTGTTGTTCAGGATGTTAGACATTCAATAAGCATTTATTGAGTGCTTACCTTGTGGCAGGTGCTCTGCTGAGCTGGAGATACAAATACCAGCAAAAAGAAAGACAGTCCTTGTTCTCAAAGAGCTTACATAAAAAGTTAGAAAGAGGAGAAAGAAGGTAGTCAGCGTAAGAAGGCTACATCCTGAAAAAAATCAAAGCCATAAACTGAGGAATAAAGCATCTTTAATTGAGATAACAGGGCAGCAAATCTGCCATTATGGGGGATGTCCAGTGGATTTTCTCAATGGAAAAGACCCCTGAAAAAGTTTTTACAGTTTTAGTAGGAGAGGCGGAGAAAATAGAGGTGACTTGAGGTAGCAAGACTTCGTCATCAGATCCCAGTAGCCCTCAGCAATCAGAGCAAGGAGAATCACTTCATTTTGGCTACTTTGCCTTTCATGCCATAAATCCCAATGGAAAGGCACAAGGACATTAGAGGACTAGATCCAACTTGAGCCAGGCTCCCCCACAAGGGAAGATCTCAGGCTGGGGCTTAAGGTCTGACTCAGCTCAATGTAATCAATACTATCTTGCTGGGAATGCTACTGACATTCTGACATTTCTAAGATCATTCAGGGAGCGGCAGCTAACATTATATTTGGTAGTAATAATTTATGGCCTTATATTTACATTTTTTTCTGTGAGGAGTATGGTGGAAAAATCTAGATAAATGCAGCTCTGTGGGAAAGGAAGAGATGGCTGATCTTAGTGCCCTTCTTAAATGGAGGTTCTGGGAGGAGCCATCTAAGTAGAGGGAAGGCTGAAGAGATTTCTGGGTCACGGTGGAGAAATTTGGAGAATTGCAGCCTGGTGGGATAGGAAGGGAACTAAGTTTTGCTAGAATTCCAGGAAACTTGTGTCAAAATAAGAGAATAGGTCTGGAAATGTTACCTTGTAAAAAAATGGGAGATAGGGAGGGAAGTTGCCAGAGCCAAGGAGGTGAATGGAGATGAAAACTTAAGCTGTGTAATTTTTTTTTTTCAGAATTAGAAGAGACAGAAACATGAGCATATGTTTTGTTTTGTTTTGTTTTGTTTTTATTTACAGACAGTGCTCCAGAGACTGGTATAGCTGGGTGGCTGATCAACCTGTTCATTCCATCTTAGAAGTGGATTGTCCCATGCACTGAACATGTCACATCAAATAAGGTGCAAGGTCAGTCAAGCTGCCCTTCCAAGAAAGATTCTGTGCCCTTTGAGGAGCCAATTAAATTTAGCAGTGGAATAACTCATCTATTACTGATACTACTAATTACAGCAAATTTTATGAAGACCCTCCAGAGAAAGAGCACTGAATCCTTAGAATTCTAGGACTATGAATTGCTGGACCTTGCGTCTCCATATATGTGTGTTACTGCTATTGTATTTCAAATTTGTGCCCATTCTCCTCTCCACAGACTCTTGTGTGCATTTATGGGAGAAGTAAATCCAGTGGGGGCTTATGTGTTAGGAGGAAAACCAAATGCATACAGGTACTCCCAGAATCCTTGGAGTATTTGTAGCCATCCCATTTAGGACTGTTAAAAGAAGACCAGAGGCCCCAAAAGAGGGACCCTAAATGAAACAGAGTCCTATTACAGATTAAAAAGCGTTTATTGTCTGAGAAGAAGAACTTGCAAGAGAAGAAGCTTGCAAGGGAGCAGAGAGGGAGCAAGAGTTCTCAGCTGCTCAAAGGAGAGTGGAAAAAGGGTGAGGTAATATAGTTTCTAGAGGTTTTTGGGTGGGGGGCAAGGGTTAAAGGAGAAGATATCTGTAGACCCAATAAGCCAGGCAGCAAGAGGTTTAGAAAATTCTAAGCAAAATCTTGACTTCGTAACCTCTACTCAAGATTGCCCTTGAGTTGATCAAAGCTGGTTCTGTGGTTCATAGCAGCTACATGCATCTCCAAATTTGGCTAGATTTCATTCTCAAAGGATCACTAGTATGTCAAACATCTCTGGGCTTCAGAAATCCTTCTGACTGGCTGCTTATTGTGTTACTCCTGTATTCCACTCCCCTGTAAAAGAAGGGAAACTCCAGATTATCTATAGTCGTCACAAAGTTCGTGTTGACAGGACCTAATTTACTAGTGCCATTGTGGGTTGTAGGAATGACCCCATTGGAAGTAATACAGATTGAGATAAAAAGTAATTTAGAGATGTTAAAAGTATGACTCAGAAGGTGAAAATTAAATCTAGAACAAAGTGTATAAACAGATATTTTAAAAAGGAAGTAATTTATATAAGTACATATTAACTGGAGTCAGAGGGGGCTTTACATAGATCATGTATTCCTGAAGTTTCATTTTATAAATGAGCTAACAAAGGCCCAGAGAGGCAATGTAATATACTGAAGGTCCCATAGGCAGTAAATCTAAGAGCTTGGATTTGAAACAATGTCATCTGACTTTAGTATTCTTTTAGTGTTCCATACTGCCTCTTGAAGATGTAAGATGTTGGGTAGGGAATTTGAATTAGATTATCTGTAATGTCTAGCCCACCTCTGTATCCTATTATAATATGATCCTTGAGGTCCCTTCAGGTTCTAACATTCTAAGTTTCTCAAGGAATTTAGTTGTCTTTTTTCCATCCCTTTCTCCCAACACTAAGCATCTTAGATAAATAATGTAATTATAGAAAGTAAAGGGCAGATGACCAAAGCAGTGAGGCATTTACATGCTGATGAAGTGTAAAAATATTTCTTCACATTGTCATCCCCTTTAGAAAGCATAAAATGTTCTTTAGTTGAATTTCAAGGGAAGTTGGCCATTGTTGGGAAAGTTGGCCATGCACTAGATAACCCTTGGATACTAACTTTATAGCCCTAGGATAGTTCAAGAGTTTGAGATGTTCAAGACAGAAAGCAACTTTGCAGAATATGACTCCTGTGTCTCTACTAGAGGGTAGAAAGGAGGAAGGGGATTTTTCTTCCTCTTCCATTCCCCAGCATGTTATCTTGCACCTACTTGTCCAGTGAGAGATATCACATCTTATAATAAACAGTTTGAGAGAGTTCAAGGCACAGTTGAGTCAAAGGGTATCTCAGAATCAGCTAGAACCAGTTTAGCAGACTAAATTTAGCATTTATACCTTAGAATCCTATATATGGGCTTGGTATATTGTCCTCTTGATTATTTAGACTTAAGAAAACGATGGAGAAAATATTAATAATGCAAGTTAAACCTAAAAGTGTGTTGTGGGTACATTTTTTTTGTGGGGGAGGAGAGGCAGTTGTTAAACACTTACCAACACATCCCTGGACACATCTAATAGCGAGCAGAGACACAAATCCTTTATGTAGATACAGACAGAAAAAGAGCTTCTCAAAGAGTGACCTTTAGCTGTTGAGAAGAGAGCTATGGATTAGAAAGAATTGACACTGGCAATTGGTCATACAGCTACAGAGAGGAGTAGATCCAAGGGGCTTAGCCGAGCAGTCCACCCTGCAGAGATGCTACCCCCAGTGTGGAGCAGCATGAGGACTTCCCAAAGAGAGAAAGGACATTGGGACCCTCTAGCACTAGAGGCCAGAATTGCCTTGGCCACATGTGTTCTCAATCTTTGTGTTTCACTCTCAGTGTACAGACTTTGTCTCTAGTCTTGCTAAAGATGCTGTGTATATTTGTAGAAAAATACACAGTCTTATGGGGAGAATTTTTGGTACTTAGTATTGTCACTATGCTGTTTTGGTAAATGACTTTGCTTTGAGTTAACTGAGTCTTTATTAAATGTAAGCTCACTGGTGGGGGCTCATGGAGTACTTCACCTTTGAACCTGTGCAAGCAGTCAGCCCTTTGGGGACTCAACCTGCAAACCTATGATTGTCATCCCAATAGGGATGCTAAATTTCCTTATGTTTTCTCTCTGTTCTTGTGTTGATACAGTACTGGGAATGGTTTAGGAGGACAGAAGTAGCCTTAAATTAACTAATACTAACCATAATCTTGTATTTAGAGGAAATGAAGATTTCTTAGTAAAAATCTTATGAAAAGCAGAGAAACCTGAATAATACAAATAAAGTTACTTATAAAGCCCCTGAAGGCTCTTTCTTCTATTCTCTTTAGATGCCTTTTAGTTTTCCTTTTTCATTCCTATGTCTTTTACCTGGCCAGGATCTAATTATTCAAATTAATAATGCACTCATAAAAGGCCACAGAATACTATTAAGTACAGTCTTATGTTCCTCATATCTTTGTAGCTATGATGATAGCTTTATTGAACTCTGGTCCATTTATTATGATTCACTCATGGTGTGCAGCATTTTTAAACAAAGAAAATGGCTAAACATGACAGAAATTTGCACGCCACCTCCACATGGGCAAGATCTATGTAGACAGGAGGAACAATCACAGATAAGGGAAATGAGAGTGTCTTCCTGGGCTAATTTTGTACTATTTTATCCCCTGTAGGACTGAGTAAATCAGAATTAGTGTGAAAGGTGGTGGAAGGAGTTCGGAGGAGAGGGGGAACAAATAACTCCCAATGAGAAAGAAGCAAACTATAATGTGTCAGGGGTTGATCTGTGGGGAAGTAGGAACTACATTTGCATAATTTGGCAAGATGACTAGGGGAAAGGGCAAGAAATGGAAAAGCTATACACAAGTGATTGGGAAGTCAGGGAAAAACTAAAAAACTGCCCAGAAGCACCAGAGAGAAAGTCAACTTTGTACTGATTAGAAATGTTTTAGGACATGGCCCTCCCCAGGGATACAGTAGGTCACTGCTTTCTTGACTTGGCTAAGTTTGGAAGGAGAAAGAAATGCATCATATAAACCTAGTATACAATGGAGTAAAGGGAACAGGAAAAAATCTTTAACCTCAGAAGTTTTCTTAAGTGAGGACTTTATTCTTTAGTTCAGTGCTTATCCTCTGACTGAGAATGACAAAGAATTAGGAAATGTCTCCAAAGAGTGCTAAAGATATTAGAGTAGTATCTTAAGGCCATAACCTAAACTGCTCTTGAAATATACAGACCATGAAGATCTTCTATCTGAGTATCCCTTGTCCCCTGGAAAGCTAAAACCCTGTCTGTTTTTTTTGATCATCTACGTGAGTTGCAACAATCGAAAATCTTTGTCTAATGACCAATGCCTGGGTGATACCTCTCCAGACTTAGAGAATCTGGTCCTTACCAGTCAAAAACACTTTCCGTCTCCAGTCTGGTTCCATTTTGGAAACTTTTCTAGCTTGGTCGTACCTGCCAAAACTTGCATTTTGTAGATTTAACTTTCCAGAACCTAGTCATGTCTGCATCTTAATTTATCTATGCTATCAGGGTAATATCTCAATGAAAAAACTCTTTAATTGGAACTTGAGGGCAATTTTTAGGAGCAATACTTACAAATAATACAATGTACACATGAGCTCCCTCCTGCCCCTAATTTCTACCTTTGGGGCAAAGTATCCTAGCTCTTATAATATACAAAAATACTATAGAAATCAAAAGGGATATCTTCAGAAATTTATTTCATGTTTAAAAAAGTGACTTTGCTAATACTTTGATTCTGCAATAGATTTGTGATCTGATCCATGCAAGTATTCTTCTTCACAATGCAAATCATAATTCATACATGCCTATTCATCCTATGTGACTATTGGCACACCAGGCCTTCCTCATTTCTCTTGACATTGTGAAGGTGCCAATGGAATACACAATCTGTCCATCAGTTATTTTTCACTCTTGTCTGTTATGATCCTGAAACATAACAAATGGTTGATCTACTCAGCGGCCACCAAGAGTTGACTCATATTTCCATTGCAAAATACTATTTTACTAGGCTGGCAGAAACTTTTATTTATGTTCTTTACCTTGCATGTGCATCAAACTTCAATGCTGGTACTCCTTTATACAATTAACTCATACCCTTATTAAACCTTTCCCGTTGTGTACAATGTGTTCTGCTAGACTGAAGGGGAACCACAAAACTTAATAATACCTTCTTCTGTTTTCAAGAAGCAGTAGTCAATGCAAATAGTTCTTGGTCTAATACAATCTATGTCCAGAGATAGCGTGGCTTAATGGATGAATCTGTTGGACTTTGAGTTTAAAGGAATATGGCTCAAATCTCACCTCAAACATTATCTAGCTGTGTAACTATGGGCAAGAAGCAATTTCTCTGATGCTTGGTTTACAGTTTGTAAAATGGGGATAAATATTATATCAGGTAATTGATAATAAGTAACATTTATATAGGTAGTAGAAACTAGGTGGTGCAATGGATAGAGCTCTATACATGGGAGGAGTCAAGAAAACCTGAGTGCTAATCCTGCCCTGAATATTTATTGGTTGTGTAAGACTGGATAAGTCCCTCAACATTTCTTTTTCTTAGTTTCCTTATCTGAAAAATGGGAATATTATTAGCACCCACCTTCCAGCATTCTTTGAAGATGAAATGAGTTTATAAGTGTATATATGTAAAATACATGTGTGTATACATATATACATATATGTATGTATATAGCTATATTTAGAATTTGATCCTTAAAACAACCCTAGCAGCTAGGTGCTATTATTATACATATGTGTGTATTTATATGTGTGTATATGTATAAATTATATATATATACATATATGTGTATATATCTATATATAGAAAGAGATCTATCACCATAGAGATATGTGTGTATATATATATATATCTATATATCTATATCTATATAGATATAGATATCTTTATAGGTGTATTTATAGAGATACACCTATAAAGAGATTTCTTTCTCTCTCTCTTTCTCTCCATATATATATATATATATAAATATATATAGAGAGAGATAGCTATATCTCTTTATACATATATATATATATATATATTATTTCTATACAGATTTTCAAAGTGTTTTCCACGTATCATTTCATTTGATCTTTACAACAACCCTGGGATGTAGGTCCAGGGACACACAATTAAGCAATACCTAAGGTGAAACTGGAGCTCAAGTCTTGACTCCAGGTCCAACGCTCTATCCATGGCACCAATTCCTTCTCTCCCAGGGTACTGTGATACTTGAATAAGAAAATGTAAGCCAGTGCTGTGCCAAATCTAAAGCACAGTAGAAGAGTATGCTTTTATTGTGTGTAACATCATGTTATCAGAATGTGGTTTCACCCTGTGTTTGTCAGTGTGAGTGTTCTAATTTGGATAAAACATCCTCATTCTCTTTCTTGAGTGTTCTCTGGAGGCTCATAGGGATGTTCTGCCAGGGTTTCCTCTGAGTTTATTTCTCAACCTCAGTAAGAATGCCTGATGTTATACAGAAAATGCTCTTGGGTACAGCATTCCCATGACTGTAGATGGTCATGTCTGATTTGGCTAAGCAATCTCTTTTACTAGCTGACGAACACATTCCTGAAAATCATTTATCACCCACATTAAGATACTGCCTTATTATTAAATACTTATCAGAGCAAAAGACTTACCATCTGAAATGGTTAGAGATTTGCCTCTAAGGAAGTATGAAACAAGACCCCTGTCCTCGAGGAGCCATAATCTGGTTGGAAAGACAAGACACAAAATCATTCAATGATAAGGCAAGGTGGCATCTGATTAGGTACCAAGATGAATGATCCAGGTACCGGGCTACAGCAGTTTGGCAGTAGGGGAGATTTGTTGGAACAATATAAGGGCTTTGCTATATGAGGTCTCTGGAAGTAAGCAAAGCTTAATTTGAGCCCTGAATGATGAGACGGAAAGGCAGCAAGGAGAGGCAGGGCAGATAATATTCCAGATTTTGGAGACTAATATGAGTGAGGGCTTTTTAGTGCCACTATGATCATATGCTGGCATGAAGGACACATTTGGCTAGAGCAGGGGGTTTGTATTGAGAGGAGTAAAAATAAGTCAGGAAGATAAAAGGACTTAGAACTTCGTGTGCTATGGATCCCCAAATGCCGGTTTTTGAGCCAAAGAGTGATATGAAAATTGGTGTTTAAGAAAATTGAACCTGAAAGTGGCAGATGGGGTCATTTGGAGGGAGGAGAGACTCAAGTCAAGGAATTCAGCTAGAAGACTGTTCTTACATGCTATGATTCAGGTGTGAGATGGCAGTGATTTGGAATGGAGGAGTGGTTCTGTTGGAATGGAGAAAAAGGAAGAAAAAAACCAGCAATATCTTTGACTTCACAGTCACAGACAGTCACAGGCAACATATTGTGGTAGGAAAGGCACTCAATTTGGAGCTTGAGTACAGGAGTTCAAATCCTAACTCTTCAAGGATTTTCCAAGTTTGTCTTAGAAATTTCTCTTTTAAAGAGTCAGATTTGAGGGTAGTAGATCAATTTTTGACGGAGTTCTGTGACTTCTCACACTTATGTGACTTTAGATAAATCATTTCACTTGTCTGGGTCTTGGTTACTTTTGCCTTCATCTTCAAAATGTGGATTAAATGTTATCTGAGGTTCTTTCCAGGTCTAAATATATGATCCTAATAAAACACTCAATTCAGTAAACATTTATTAAATGTCTGTGATATTTAAAATGCAGAAAATCTTCAGATGGAGGCATTGAGGGAAAGTCTATTAGAAATCCCAGGTGCATTTCTATCATAGGGCTGCAGACTCTGAATTCCGTATGTAATGTTATTTATTTAATTAATTGTTCGTTTCTGAGCCTGATTCTTATTGACTTTATCTGAATGTTTGGATTCTCTTTCATGGCCTTAAGGAAATTTAATTCAACAAACATAAGTTAAATGCCTGCCATTTGCATAGCATAGCATGTAATAAAAAGGAAATCAGACACAATGTTTGCTTTCACAGGGCTTACAGGAAGTAGCAGGTATTTATTAAGCACCTACTATGTGCAAAGCATCTTGCTAAGGGCTAAGGATACAAAGAAAAACAGAAGATAATCTTTGCCCTCAAGGAGTTCATATTCTTTTGAGGAACTATCACAATTAGTTGTCATAGAAAAAGTGATATGATAGGTTCCGATCAAAGTGCTATGTGTGGTCTTGGAGGAAGGTCAATCACTGCTGAGTAGGAGTGTCAAGGAAGACTTCAAAGAGAAAATTTGAATTGGACCTTAAATGAGTAAGATTTTAACAGGATTCTCCCTGATTTAATTAAATTCAACACACATTTATTAAGCACTTATTGTATACAAAACCCCATGTTGGCACTGGGAAAGGTTGCTATTGTTGTTCAGTCATGTTCCACTGTTTATGACCCCTCTTGCGGATATTTCTTGGAGATACTGGAAAGGTTTGTCGTTTCCTTTTCAGCTCATTTTAGAAACGAGGAACTAAGAGAAATAGATTAAGTGACAGAGTCACGCATCTAATATGTGGCAGAAGCCAGATTTGAACTCAGGAAAGTGGGTCTTCCTGAATTAGACCCAATGCTCTCCCCACTGTGCCACCTAGCTGCCTATGCACACTGGGGATACAAAGATAAAAGTGAAACAGTACTGGCCTGCCCTCAAGGAGCTTATATTCTGTTTTCCTCTTTTATAAGTCATAGCAATATCTACATAAGCATACTCATCATTTTCTAATAGTAAGATTGAACTAGCAAGCCCATTCAGAGGGCTCTGTAGCGTGCATCATGAGAAATGACATGGTAATCCGAGGAATCACTGAAAAACTGCAGGGATGTACATTCCATTCAGAGATAAAACACCCAAACAAATACGGTCCTCCAATGCTGGCTCTCTTTACCTTGTTCCTTCTTACAGTGCAATTCATTGGGTGGAACTGTGCAGGAGAAGGGCAGCACAAAGACAGGCACACTAGCTTTTCCTGAAGTCAGGAGATAGAGACAGATTTCAAGCTGGAAGGAACCCTACAGGTCATCTTCTCCAATCATCTCATTGAGGTAAAGAGGACACTGAGGGTCCAGAGAAGAAAAAGCTCTTGCTGATGATATAGGTGGAAGAAAGCAGGGCCAAGATTCACACCTAGCTCCCACATTCTTTCTGCTGCACCACGAGAACAGTTGCTGCCTGTCCTGCTCCTTATGTTATATTTTCCTAAATACCAATCACAGGTAGGGGTTTCTTTTTAGCATCAGGGCACATGCATAGTCTCTTCGAATGATCCTCCAAATGTCCCCTTTTCAGATTCTTTCTGCTGAGCTCTGTAACCATTCCAAAACTTCTACTTTCCTTTTTTTCCTGTTTAGCAAGACATAGAAAGCTAGAAGAATTAGATCTAAAACTTTCCTTCCTTATATTTCCTTTCTGTCACCACAAAGCACTCCTATAGAGTTTAAACCACTTTAGAAAACAATACTTTTCCAGAAAAGTTTCCCCAATGCTTCCAATATTAAAAGAGTCTCATTTGGAAGCAAGGAGATAGCCGTTATTGTCCTGGTTCTGTCACCATTTATTTGGGCATAGTATCCCCCTCTTTAAAATGATCAGATTAGTGAGACAGTTAGGTGGCATAGGGGATAGGGCACTGGCCCTGAAGTCAGGAGGACCTGAGTTCAAAGCCAACCTCAGACACTTGCTAGTGTGTGACCCTGGGCAAGTGATTTAACCCCAATTGCCTCAAAAAAAATGTCTAGTTTAGAGTAGATAATCTTGAAGGTCCCTTCCAAATTGAACATTCTACTATGGATGAAAATTCTGATAGTACACATACCTATCTTTGGTTTTAGAGCTCTTTTGGGTGTTGGAATGGGGAACTCAGCTTTTCATCATGTACCGAACAGTGCTATTTGAGAACCATTCTTTTGTTAATCCATAGGAACCAGCTCAGTTTCACCAAATGTTAGCTAAGCATCACTTATGGGAAAGATGAAAGATTTCATAGAATAACTAGGTTGATCACCAGCTTCGCAGTGAGTAAAAACTGTGTTCAAGTTCCTTCTCTGCCACTTATTAGCTCGATGACTATGGAGCACATGTTCAGTGATTCAGGCTGCTTTCTAAAACCATCAGTTAAAGATCGATTGCCAGGGTGCTTCAACTGAGTGAGTATTGCACATGAAGCATCCCTCTCACTGATCAAATCACAAAGATCTACAAGATTTTTGTTAAATTTTTGGAATACAAAGATGAAAAATAATGTTATCTCTTACTCTCAGGTAACATAATCAGGGGGAAGAGAGGGAAGGGTGAAGAAAGGAAGGAAGAAAGGAAGGAAAGAAGGAAGGAGAGAAGGAAGGGAGGGAAGAAGGAATTTATTAAGCATTTACCATGTGCCAGGTACAGTGCTAAACCTTGAGCATCTTCCTTCTCACACCCTCTCTCCCTAAGCTTTAGGAACCTTCCATGGTAAGAAAGTTTCCCAGTCTAAAGTCCAAAATACAAGCAAAAAGAAAGTTCCTGTCCTCAAAGGCCTTACATTCTAATAGGGGAAGATGATACATAAAGGAAGGCTGAAATGGGATGGGGGAAAGGGGAAGGAAGGAGAGTCCCCAGTTAGAGGTCCAGAATGTCGCAAAAGACCAGAAGAAGAATAAAGACAGTCTGACTTGGGCCTTTTTACAAAATGGTTAGGGAGAAGCAGAGTGGGCCTTATGGAATATTCCTGGGTAAACAGGACATTGGAGTGATGGGCTGTTGCAAGGGCTAGGAGCACACTGCACTCAGAGATATTACAAGATGAGGCAGAAGGAGAGAAGGCATGGTTTTTCAAGTCTAAGAAGTCAGGGTCACATCCAAGAAGAGGTGTCTTCAGGCTCCACAGTGTATTGTCTCCCCCTGTGAGGATACTTGAAGACGGGGACTGTATCTCTTTTATATCTGAATCACCAGTACTTTGCTCAGAGCTTAGTACAAAGTAAATGCTCAATAGATACTTTTTCACTCATTCAAATAATATGGTAAATATATATATAATTCTAACAAAATGTCATTTATTTTCCATTTCCCTTGTCTCAATATCAAATATAAGAAGACTCTTACTTTAATTCTTCTCACTAATTTATGATTAGAACATTAAAAAGGTTTTTAAATGCTAACATTGCCATTTTGATTTAAGGCTTACATCATAATATATACTCCAGTAGCAATGCCCATGGACTTAAAATTGAATATGAATTTAAATGATCAATTCTGAGAATTTTTTTTTGGTTATTGTTGACCTATTACACACATTCTCTGGAAACACTTTCTTCTCCTAGGTGATTTCTCTCTAAATAGCCTTATTTTCCTCATTAGATATGGCAGTAGAATTTCAGTCTCATTATCCAGCAATTGGGCATACTTCCTTTTTTCCATTTTAAAACTGTCAGAAAAGTGCCTTCATTTCCTCCAAAAGAAGTAAACATCGGCAAAGGTCAGAATGAAACAATCCTCTGGAGCTACAAGAAGTAGAGCAAAGGACAATGCCAAATTGGCTAAATAAGAGTGAATCATCTGTCCAAGCTAGGGAAGGGACGCAGTCAAGTCAATGCTATGCAGACATTGCAGCCGGTCCCCAAATAATTATGAACTCATTAATCATCAGACACTCATTTATTGGGGTTCATCTTCAACAAATATTGATTATATGTTTGCAAATGTTCAAGGAAATATGCTGAAGTATATACAAAATAAATAAGATAGAGGTCTTTGCCCTAAGTTGCTTGCGGTCTTAGTGTGGGATATAAACAAGGCCTCATGTATTTAGGGTAACTGTTTCGTGAATCCTGTACTATTTTCATCAAAGTCTAGTTTCCTAGGTGAATTCAGTTCAGCAAAATGTTCAACTGTCAGAAGAAAAAGTTTTCCTTCTGTAATATCAGAGGCTGAACAGAAAGGATATCGAAATCACTTAAGTGGGAATGCAATCTATCAAGTGCAGGGAAACACTTTAAAATAAGTATATTAAAATAGTTATTATATAAACTTGAATTTTTGATAAGAAAAGATTAAATACCTTAAAAAACACATTCCTTAGACCTGCCTTTCTCAAGGTTACATAAGACCTGTGTGGTAGCAGCGTCAGTATTCTTAGCATGACAGTCACAAATAGCACGTGAAGCATTTGCATCCAGAATAGACAAACAAGCCAGTTGGAGATTTGGAGAATGTGGAGGATTTGGAGAAGCAGTTCCCTGAAGGAAGAGGCAATTTCAGGGAGTGAGATTCCTCATGGTAGAGAGAAGTGCTAGCTATGAATTCAAAACTAAGGGGCAGATCTTAAGAGCCTACAATAGCCTGGAGCAATCTGTCTAGTCCAGATGAAGCAGTGAACTTTGTGAGAAATCAACAGAGAAGTACAGGACTTCCAGACTCAACAGTACCAAGGGTTATTCTCTGAAACACTTGTTGCCTACGCCTTGCTACCACTGTAATATAAGTTTGAGTTCACTCTCCCCACGGGCATAAAACCCTGAGTTATAGGGGGAGGGAGTTTTTATTATGCCTTTTGAGTGAGACTTCGATAAGAGCTAGCTGAATCTACTAGCTGATTGTTGATGGAAGCCCGGATACTAGGGGTATAGCCCCACAGAGACACCCAAAGATTCTAAGGTCACAGTCATATTCTAGATACCTAACCTCCAAGCTGGTGAGTACAAGTTAGGAGAGAAATCTGGGGGACCAGAAGAGGGGGAGATAGGTGTAGAATGAAAATATACAAAATCAAAACAAGGCAAGGTTGAGAGGCAAATAAGGCACTGACAGATGGGGATGGGGATCAGGAATGGCTTGACAAAGAAGATGGTACTTGACCTGATTAGGTCTTCTTCACCAGGAGCTCTCTACACCCACAAAACTGCAGGTTCAGTGAAAGAAAAAGCAAGCAAACAACATCTAATGAAACACTTAGTTTATACTTGTCTTACTTTAATTTTAAAAATAACTTATTATAAACCCAACAAATATAAAATAGGATTCAAAATAAAATTTTTTTAAAAATCACCCATAAAACTACAAGCTTCAAACTATATGTAGTCTGTTAACAAAAATGAATATGGCAAGAGACCCTAAGAAAATAAGCAAATACTATATTCACTTTTGTTGCTTTCAATTTCTTTTTTTCTGTTTTAATTATTATATTTTGTTGCCGTTGGCTATTTTTAGAGTTGTCAGTTTTGATTCTTCTTTCTTTACTCTTCATCATTTCATTGAAATCTCTTCATATTTCTTTTTAGTCTTCATATTTATCATTTATTAGAACATGTAGCTTTCTATAAGATTGCACATACACTTAGAAACTTAATGAGCTTTTTAAGGTGGTCATGATTGCCAAACATATGTAATTCCTTTATATGGTTGTTAGTTTTAAATTTCTCCTTCAAAATCTATTACAGTCTACCATATTCATTTTATTCTTAACAACCATAAACTCACTCATTTTACCATAAGCTTAAAAGGCTCCTATTTATACTAATTCAGCAAGTATCATTGATCTTTGTAGAGAATCTTGAACAAATTGTTTCTTCACTCATAAACACCTACTAAATAAGTAATCTTTTAGATATGAAGAAAATGCTATTTACCTAATAAAATGTTGTTTGACTAATTTTTGCCCTATTAAGCAGTGAATTTGTTCTGAACCAGAGCCATAACTATGGAGGGCAAAGGGGGCTTTGCTTCAGGGCGCCAAAATTTAGAAGGTAAAAAAATTTCACACATGACTATAGAAACCAACCCTTTTTACAACTCAACTGACATTTTTCTTTATTACTAATGTCACTAGCACATCATGAATTATAAAGCTGATAAAAGGGTAAAAATGGATGTCCTTGCTCTGGGAGCACATAACACATTACATGCTCTGGGTGCCAAGGTTGCTAGCTGTGCTTTGCTCTGATCTCTAACTTTATTCTTTCCTCTTATCTATTGAACACATTTGCAGGATGGCCAAGTTCTCTTGTTTAAATTAACCATGAAATAGTGCAAAAGCAATCGGTGAAAAGTGATTGAACCAGGAATCTCGGTCCTGATGGTACCAAGATTGTGAGCTAACTTGCCGTGGGCTTGTCCCCAAACAAGAGACAAAGTGGTACAGTGACTAGAGATTAAAAAAAACCAGTGTTTGAATATGGCTTTACGATGTGCTACCTCTGTGATCTTAGCAAGTCATTAGCCACCCTGGGCCTCAATTTCCTTCATTCTAAAATGAAGGAGAAGGACTAGAAGCCACTGCAGTTTCTTCAGTTCTAATTATAATATCCTAAAAATTCACTTTCTTGTAAAATGATGTCTTTAATAATAACTGACATTTATAACACACTTACCTTCAAGGACATTGTCTCATTTTAGCCACACAATAGTCCCATATCAAAGGTACTATGATATGATTATTTCCATTTTACTTCTGAGGACACGGGCTTATTCATGATCACAAAGCTACTACTAAGTGTCAGCATCAGAAGTAGCACTTTAACAGGTCTTTTGGACTACATTTTGGTGACGATATACTAAAGGATGGTCTTCTAGAGGAAAAACTATGACTTAGGTAGCTCAGGGTCTGATGAGTGGTTTATCAAATAAATTTAATTATCTTTATGGGTAAGAGAGTGTTAGGAACATGGGCATGCTTTAAAGGATCTGTAAAAATTGCCAAGTCATTTAAGACTGTTTTCATTCCTCATTTAAGGAGCAACTATATAAGGAAGGTTGAAATATTACTCATTATTTTAATTAAAATCCTAGAAGCAGGGGCATGTAGGTGTCGTGGTGGATAGAACACTGGGCCTGAAGTTAGAAAAGCCCAAGTTCAAATCTTGCCCCAGGTACTAACTGTGTGATCCTGGACAAGTTGCTTACCTTCTATTTGCTTCATTTTTCTCAACTCTAAAATAGTCATATTAATAGCATCCACCTCCTAAGGTGTTTGTGAGGATGAAACAGCAATATTTGAGAATTACGTAACGTAGTGACTGGCACATAGTAAGTGCTATATAAATGCTGGGTTAGTGAATAGAGTGCCAGAACTGGAGTCAGGAAGATTTGTTTTAGTTCAAATCTCACCTCAGACATTTAGAAGTTACCTGCTTGCCTCAGTTTCCTCATGTATAAAGTGAGCTAGAGAAGGAAATGGCAAACCATTCCAGTATCTTTTCTAAGAAAACTTCAGATGGGGTCACAAAAAGCTGAGAAACGACAGAACAACAAATGTAAATGCGAATTATCACCATCATCATCATTATTAGAGGCACCATAGTGGAATAATGGTGGAATTCTTCCTGCCCCATACATAATGTGTGGAATTAAAGGATTTTAAAAACAATTCAATTTATATTTACTTAGTTGTTTCTGCAGTAATCAAATAGAATGGGCACAATGATAGCACCCATTTCCTAAGATTGTTGTGAAGGCAAAATAACATCTAGTCCCAAAGAGCTTTCCCAGCTGCTTTAGGACAAACTTTAGGATTCATGTCCATTGTTCTTCAAATTGAATAGAAATAATTACACCTTCAAAAAATTACTCCATAGAACTGTGGTAAAGTTCACTTCAAGATGTGGGTCCTATTGTACACTCAGATAAATATACATTCATGGAAATATTGCAAGGAAATTCCATTACTGGGGCCTGATTCTTCCTCAACAAAGCCTTTAAAATACTCTGTCTTCTGCATATTTTCTAATGATTTGCACTCCCTGTCTCACTACCCCCCCCTTTTTTTGGCTGTAGAACCAATGACCACATGCCAGAAAGGGAAACAAAGTTGAAGAATTTGTAACACACACACACACACACACACACACACACACACACATATACACACACAGAAAGACTGGTCCTAAACCAAATGCCCAGATATTTCCAATTGGTTATTTACAAGTATCACGTGTTCTAGACATCTTTAAAAGGAAGTTATCTGGGCTCAGGAGTGTTACATTGCTTTCCTGAAAAACCACTATTTCCTTTCTCTGCTTGAGGTCGAAATCTCAGGAGTCCCACAAAATGTGTGAGGCTTTTGTAGGAACCTGGAAGCTTACTTCCAGTGAAAACTTTGATGAATACATGAAAGAAGTGGGTAAGTATAAGCTTTGCATCTGCCTGTTTAATGAATGACCTTTTCTCTCTAGGGTAAAGGGGTTTATGAGTGTATTGTTCACACTGGAAGGCTGGCCATTAATTAAACACTCATTACTCTTCAGAGGATATGTTTGGACTGTCTTTTGCTTCTGTATTCTACATATTTGTTTTTTAAAGCTTTCAGTTAGAAAAGTAAACTTTGTGTGTAAAAAGGTGTAATAGTTTTTTTTTTTAATAGCTAACAAATTATTTTCCTGAGTTGTTCTCCCTCATCCATTTGATTCATTGGGCTTATTGCCTATGACCTACCCACTCATGTAAGCAAAGAGATATATTTGCAGTATAGCATGAAGTTGTGTAGCAGTTTGCATTTGAAATGCAAATAGTGAATTTCCCATTTTAATTTATGCCATGTTCTACTCTCACTTTCTTTTCCAGGTTGAAGGCATAGCTGAAATAATCAGGCTTTTCCCTTGTAGCTAGAGATTGTTTAGAGAGCCATATAAATGTCACCAAGGTTGCATATTGATTATTTTACTATCAGGCTTATTCTGACAATGGCTGCTTTATGGGAGACATAGTCTCAGTCATCATATTTGCCTTCTTGGAAGGACTTAGAAATGTTCTTTAACATTGGCCCTGAAATCAGAGGGACCAGAGTTCAAATCTGACCTCAGGCACTTGCTAACTGTGTGACTCTGGGCAAGTCACTTAACCCTGATTGCTTCCCCACCTCCAAAAAAGTTTTTTTAAAAAGAAATTAAAAAAAAATTTTTAATTATAGGAGATTTGTGGATGCTAAATCCAGATTTCCCATTTAAAGTCAGTCCAGCACTAGAACTTTAATAACACAAACTCATTTGAAATAATACAGCAGAAGTATTAAAGAATTCAACTGAAGAAGGTTTTAGATACTTTTACTGTACTTATTTCATTAGTTAAATACAAATGGGACTTTTTTAAGACAGAGAGATAGTGAGAGTGCATCCTCTCCCCCATAATTTTGGGTCTTGTATTGAGTCTTATACAACACCATCATCTCACTGGCTAACTTTTCCTTTCAGGTAGATTGTGTGAGGGTCGTCATGAACTTCCTAATTCCAAGTTCAGTGCACTATCCACTGTATTACTTAGCTGCCCTTAAATTTTGTTTTTCAGTCATTTTTTGACTCTTCATGACCCCATTTGGGGTTTTCTTGGCAAAGTCATTGAAGTGGATGGTTATCTCTTTCTCCAGCTCATTTTACAGATGAGGTAACTGATGCAAACAGGGTTAAGTGACTTGCCAGGGTCACACAGCTGGGAAATGTCTGAGGCTAGATTCGAACTCAGGTCTTCCTTTATTTCAGGCATCACCTAATTGCCCTCCAATTTTAATTAGTCCATTTTGACTTGTTATTTCACTGGCATAAGAAATGCCACTAAAGAAACTTTCTCTCCCAACGCAGATTGGCATCTGCTTTACAAATTATATAATCTCAGAGATTTGCACTTTGCAGGGAGAGGGTTTGAGTGCTTTGCCCAAGGCCACATATAATCAGAAGCAAAGTGTAAACCCAGGCCATCCTAACTCCTGTCTCTCCACTAGGCTAGGTTACTTCTTTAATCCTCAAGAAGTGATAAGAATGACTGGGAGCAGACCCTGAGAAACAGCTTTGGGCGAAGAGAGAACGTGACTTACTCAAGGTCATTCAAGGAGGCAAATCAAAAGTCAAATTTCAGATTTCCTTATTCTTCAGAATAGTATCTTCTTACCATGTTGTTGCTGCATTGTATGCATCAGTAATGTTTCCATATTTTGCCAGAGCCCCCATTTGCCTACCTTTTCATTACTTGGCTTGTTTCAGCCAAACTGGGTACAAAAGGAGGGCTGATCCCCCTAGGGCTGCCCTCTTTGCCATTATTTCACTTATCCCTATCTCTGGTGCTTCTCGTGATCCCTAGGGAAGTAACACAAATAAAGTTTAGTCTGAGATCATTAAAGCAATATCAACATATGCATAAAAACATAAAACTTTAGTGCTGGGAGAGAAAAATCTTATCCAGTCTAGCTAACCTTTCATTTTGTAGGCGAGAAAGCTGACACTCATTGAGTTTGAATATGTTCAAGGTCATGTATTTAACAGACCTAGAATCTCCTGGCTGGACTCTGCGCATGTATTTTCTCTTTTTATGAAGCTACCAAGCTTCCAATCCTTCATATACTTTGTGCCTATGTAAAGTGCTTTGCAAACTGTTAAGTAAACGGTAGCTATTATCATTAGTAGTGGGGGTATACAGGAGATAGGAATGCTGCAGTCTAGTTGGCTAAGGAGAAATTCTTGAGAAACTTGACACATAGCAGATGCTTAAGAAATACTTGTTGAAATAACTTGAATTAAAGCCATTTATAACTCCAAAAGGGGCATTTCTCAGGAAAATACATTCCCTTCTCTCCCACCTTCAACACAGACATCCTGGACAGGAATTGGGAATCTAAAATAATTATTTGGAGGTTTTATAGTTATATTGTCAAGCTTTTTAATCTTAATTTAATTTCTCCCACAGGCATAATAATATACTATCTATTGTGGTGAGTCAGTGTGGTAGAATGGTTGGAGGGCTGGTTCCAGAGTTTAGAAGACCAAGGTTCAAATCCTGTCTCTGATACAAACTAGCTGGGTGACCTCAGGCAAGTTATGTAACCTTTCAGTACTCTAGGCCAGAGGTATCAAACATGTTCCTGAGTGCAGCTGAACCAGATTGCAATATAGTTGAGAAATACTTAACAAAATAAATAAAAATACAGTGGAATATGAATAATGTTAATATGTGGTTTTCTAAGCCCTCTTCCTCTCCCTGTCCTTTTCCAAAACAAGGTAAATTTTGATGGTCTAGTTAACTTGGGGTTTACTGGATAGATTTCTTTCTCAAAGACCTGACCTTAAACCCATTTCCCTCTGGAGCTCATAGACTGGACAACAATAGGTCCCTAAGCAAGCACCATGTAATGACTATTTTTTGAGCCCTCCTGTGAATGTGTGTGTAAATAGTGAATAGTAAATAATGAAGAGTGATTGTAAATAGTAACTGTTTCTCTTCTGCCATGAGGGTCTTCACCTCCCAGTTTGATTCTTTTCTTTCTCCTTTCCTTGCCTTGCCTTGCCTGCCTTTCTTTCTTTCTTTCTTTCTTTCTTTCTTTCTTTCTTTCTTTCTTTCTTTCTTTCTTTTTCTTTTCTTCCTTTCTTAAAGGGGCCACCCCTTGACTTACTTCTTAAAGAGGCCTATTCACTGAATGGCCATTACCTCACTCAAAATCAGAATATGAAAAGACCTTAGCCTAAATGGGTCAGACTCTCCCATTGCATCCTGGGTCACCTCCAGTCATTCTGATGAATATCAGGTCACTGGATCCAGATGGCTCTGGGGGACAAAGTGAGGCTGGTAACCTTGCACAGCCTTCCTTCACTCAAATCAAAGTCAACTACAATTCATGTCATCATCTCCCTGATGTCATGGTCCTCTTTGAGAACAAAGGACCAACACAAAACTGCTCTAAACAAATCTGTTAGATATAAGTTGGATTTAAAATCTCACATTGTATTGCAGAGGGAATTTCTAAACCCTTTCCACCAATTCCCTATACTAGTGTAATCATGGGTCTAGGCCCTGTCATTATCTTTTTCCCTGTTGCTGCTCTGCTCTCTTCTCCACAAGGATCTCATAATATTTTCTAAATCAACTTGGAAAACTCTATAGCAAATGGTCTGATGATATTTGGTGGCATTCTGGATCAATGTGATTTCATTAGTGGGGGAACTTCTGTTGTGGAAACTCCATTCACTAATGTATAGAAAGAAATTGTCTTTGTCAATTGTGCTATGATTTGTAGTTTTAGAAGGATGCCTGAGCACATTGAAAGGATAAGTAGCCTATGGCTGTATAGCTGGTATATGGGACTTGAAAATAGATCTTGCTGTTCCCAAAGTTGGCCCTCTATCCACTAAACCAGACTACCTTACTATAATAAGAAAATATCATGTCTTTGGGGAAATTAAGCCAAGACACAAAGTCTGACAGAATAACTGGGGAAAAAGCATATAAATATGAGACTTGAGTAGTAAAATGATAACCAACAGAAAGGGCTAATCAAGAAAGCATGATCAACTTGCAGCCACACTTCCTTTACAGAGAGTAGAGGTTCCTTTTTTTTTTGGATTGAGCATATTGAGGGATAATTAATTTAGGGTTTATCTACTATTTTCTAAATTTTATAGCTGCATTTCAATATAATAGGTTCATTTGTAACCTGGAATACATTTTATTTTGTGCATTAAAATATTATTGTGAGAAGGGGTATGTATGAGAAGAGATAAATAGGGACTATGACACAAAACAAGGTAAGAACTCTTGGCCAAGGACAAGCTATGAGTGAGATGTTAGATTTAAAGTCTGAATTCAGTCACACTTCTCTCTCTAAGGCTCACTTATGATGTAACCAAGTATTAATAAATCAAGATGTAAGCCTGTATTAAGTAAGTGTCTGCTATGTGCTAGGCACTGGATGTTGCCTTGGTTGTTCTGATGTGTTCCCATGTCTGGAGATAGCTGGCTAAGTTTGGTGTCTAATGATGCTGATTTGATTTTTTTTAAACCACGTTATCTATCACTTACAATACTGACCCTCATGCTTGTTCATAATGTGTTCTTGTAAAGAGACATATTAGTATCTTTACCCTCTATGCCATGACCAGGATCAGAGATGGAGGCTCTTGGAACATGTACTATTGTCCATTGGACCTGCAGCTATCACAACAAATAAGTGACATATTTTTTCAAGCATTACTTCATTCATCAAATGGTCCCAGTGTGTCTTTCCTGCAAAAATAAGTAAGGCCTTTTAGGAACTCACTATCATTTCTATTCTTTTTTAGCAAAGGAATAATAAAAGTAATTTTTAAAAATCCTTAGAAGGAAACTAACTTGGAGTTGTATTACAGTTGTCTACTCTTAGTAGAATTGAATACAAAACTCAAAACATTCTCTTTTCTGCCTTTTAGGCGTGGGCTTTGCCACCAGAAAAGTGGCAGGCATGGCCAAACCCAGTATGGTCATCAGCATGCAAGGAGACATGATCACCATTAAGTCAGAAAGCACTTTTAAAAATACTGAGATTTCCTTCAAATTGGGCCAGGAATTTGATGAAGTCACTGCAGATGACAGAAAAGTCAAGGTGAGGAATCTAAGTTCTCTTTATGTTAAGGGATATTTATTTTAAAAAAAATTATTGGTTTCCTTTGTTTTGCATCAACTTTATTTCTCAAAATGGTCTCCCTTTTGCCTACCATGAGTGCCATCCTTTATAACAAAGAAAAAAAGGAGAAAAAAAACTTTAGGAAACTAACCAACACATCAATGAAGTATTAAGATCCATTTTTCCATACCCAAAGTCCCTCATGTTCACAATGAAATAAAGACTATTACATTTTCAGATCTTTTCCATGGGACCAAATGTTGTCATGATTTGGTTTCTTTTCTTTTCTGTCCTTTCCATTCACATTATTGTAGTTATGGTTTATATTGTTTTCCTGACTTTACTTTCTTCACTTTGCACCATTTCATGTCTTCCCATGTTTCTCTATGTCTTCATATTCATTATTTTTCAGTACAATAGTATTCTATTACAGTTATGCACCATGATCTATTTAACCACTACCAAATAGAAAGACATCTGTCACATTGCCAGTTCTTTACCACAACTACTACAAAAACACCTCTGTGATACAAATTTTAGCACATATGGAACCTTCCTTTCTATGTTTCATCTCCCTGGGCTGCACAGTAGAGCAGTAGAGTCTCCAGGTCTGCAGTAATTTCAATTTTCTTTCCTTAATGATCAATTTGCTATTTTATTGTCAGGGCATTAGTGTGCTTGCCTTTCTGTAATCTCTCCAAAATCAGCTATTTCCATCTTTGCCATCTCCCCCACTTCAGTTTGCTGGGAATGAAGTGAAACCTCAGAGCTGTGTTGACTTGTATTTATTTCTCTTATTATTTATGATGTAGAACAATCTGTTATATGGTTGTTCATAGTTTGTAATTCTTCTTTTGAGAACTATTTATACCCTTTGACCACTTAGCCATTCACTAGTAGTTCCTTGTCATATATATTTGTATTGGTTTACTGTATATCTTGAATATCAGATTCTTATCAGAGATAATTCATACAAAGATTTTTTTTCCTCAGGGAATTGTTTTCCTTCTTATCTCAGTTGCATTGCTTTTGTTCATGTAAAACATTTTCAACTTCATGTAATTGAAATTATTTATTTTATCTTCTTATTACCTTGATTTCTTTTTTGATTAAGAATTCTCCTTTAAGACACTTTTCTACATAGCCCCTGAGAAGTCTCATATGCTATAATAATAGGGGAAAATATGACAGACCCATTGAAAATGAATGACATGTAAGAATAAACATGGTGGGTAATTCTTCTGTCTCTCCTGGGAACACAAAGAGTCTCATAGTTTTTTAATGCTTTACAGAGTCTCATAACCTTAAAGGATGGTGTGCTGGTTCAGGTGCAGAAATGGAATGGAAAATCAACCACAATAACAAGAAAACTAGTGGATGGTAAACTTGTGGTGGTGAGTTATTTCTAATCAAGAACTACAGCAAAGTTCTTGTTGTGCTGTGAAAGCAATGTGTGGAGAGTGAGAGAGACTAGCTTTGATGATTGCCTCTGCCAATTAGTAGCTAAATATTCACTTCAACTCTTTGGGTTTCAATTTCCTCATCTATGAAATAATGGTATTGGCCTGGATGAACTCTGAAGTCCTTTCTAGCTCTAAATCTATGACCCAGATAACCACAGTTTCTATTTTCTATATATAGAACACCTAATTGCCAATTCTGCCCCTGGGCACTTTGGAGAAAGCAAAATAGACTCCTGGGCCCACTCTGAACTCAAGTGTATATGCTAAGGTAGCATCTAATTGGAGCTGATATTAGTAAGGGAGAAATATACATAGGTTGTTCCCATTCTCTTACTAAATTGAGAGAGGAGAGAGGAAAAAAGAACTTCTAAGTATGTGATTTTAAAGCAAGTCACAACCTCTCTAGGCTTGTTTCCTTATTTATTAATAATAAATATTTTAACAAATAATAAGTATTTGTTTAATAAATATGTTTTTTTAAATATTTAATAAAATAAAATACTTATATAAATAAAAAATTTATAATAAATAATAAAATACTTCTCACTCTCTCACCTTTCTTCTTCACCTCGATGTTTGACCCTCACCTCTTCTTGCTTCCTAGGAATGCATCATGAAAGATGTCACTTCTACTAGACTCTATGAAAAAGTATGAACTGACTTCTCAATGAGCCAAAGCTTCCCAAACTCCACCACGTTTTGTTGTGTGTGTTGTTTAAATGAATATGGTTTTCCCTGACTACACTGAGTGAAAATCTATTTGCAAAACATTTATTTACTCTTTTCTGTTTTATTGATTCAATAAACATCTTTAACCTTTTAATATGTGCATGGATACTTTGTGTGTGTGTTCCTCCTTCATTGCTGAAGAAGACCATGCCATCAGAGAAATGATGACATGTCTTGCCCTTGACTTTGTTTTGAGTGAGGGAGGCTGTGCATGTCACCAGCCTCACGTCTCCTCCAGAGACATCTGAATCCAGGGACCAGATATTGATCAGGATGACTGCAGATGACCCAGAATGAGGCAATTGGGGTTAAGTGACTTGCCCAAGGTCACATAGATAGTGAGTACCTAATGTCTGAGGTGGGATTTGATCTCAGGTCCTCCTGACTCCTGTACTGGTGTTCTATCCACTGCACTGCCTAGGGATAGCATATGAATTATGACCTCCTGGCATTTTAAATAAATTTTCTCATGAAAAATTTGTAGTTTATTAGGGCACGTGTATAGGGGGGAATAATAATATAATTACTTTAAAGTAATTAATTTGTGATCTCTTCAATGGTCAATAATCCAAAAGAATTCTTCTGCCATGCTTATATAGAGTAACATTTCATGAATGTGGAATTTATGATAACTCAGACATAGTATATGTGTTTCATTATTACTTTGGAGCTGAAGCGAATGTACTCCACGTTAATGGAATGGGTGTCTTCCTATTTAATGTAATTTCAGGGGTTTACTTGTGCTCCGCCTCCTGCCCCAAAACTTTTTTTCCTTCTCTTTTCCCTTCTAGTGTGTGTGTGTGTGTGTGTGTGTGTGTGTGTGTGTGTGTGTAGGGAACCCTTCATTATATTTGAGAGCAGGAACATGCGAATACAAAGTTCCCTAGGTAGACAGTAATGTATTAAGAATTCACACTGAAATATAAATCACTTATATAAAAACCTTTCTTGAGAGATATTGATAGAGGGAAAATGTATGGAGAAAAGAGACACTGGACATCTGAAAAGAGCTTTGAGATTAGATGCCAGGGACAGTGTAAAGTCAAGTCAGCAAGCATTTATTAAAGCACTCATGCTAAAAGAACTGAGGGTACGAAGTTAGGCAAAAGCAGTTCCTGCCTACAAATGCCAACAACTTTGTACTAACAAGATACATGCAGGATAAATAGGAATAATGTCAGAGGGGAAGCACTGGCATTAAAAGGGACTGGGAAAGGCTTCCTACAGAAGGTGGGATTTTAGCTGAGACTTAGAAGAAGACTGGGAAACTCAAAGGTAGAGACAAGGAATGAGAGAATTTCAGGTATAAAGGACAACCAATAAAAATTCACAGGGAGTAGATGGATTGTCTTGTGCAACGAACATCAAGGAAACAGGGTCATTAGATCATCAATTATGAAAAGGGGAGAAAAATGTAAAGGCAGTAAGGTTGGAGGGGTTAGACTATGAAAGGTTTTCAAAGTCAAACAGAGGATTTGATGTCAGATCCTGCTGGAAATAGGGAGTCATTGGAGCTGACTGAATTTGGAATGACATGGCCAGACTTGTGTATAATGAAGGTCAATTTGACAATTAAACCAAGGATGGATTGAAGTGGGGAGAGATTTGAGGCAGAGAAATCAACCAGAGGATTATTGAAATAATCCAGGCCTGAGGTGATACGGTTTTGCATCAGGGTGGTGGCTACGTGTATGGAAAGAAGGGGAGGTATACAAGGGAGGTTAATGAAGTAGAATTAACAAGATTTGTTAACTGATAGGATATGGGAGGTGGTGAGAGAGAGAGTAAGGCGTCAAGGATGACACTGAGGTTGTGACCCTGGGTAACTGGGAGGAGGATGGTGAGCCCAGCAGTTATAGGGAAGTCAGGAAGAAGGGGAAGGTTTTGGAGAAGTGATAATTAAATTTTGGACTTTAATTTTGAATTTAAAATGTCTATAGCAATCCTGTATAAGATATCAAAAGCCAGAGTGTTTAGAAGCTATGGATTAGAGAAATGCAAATAAATAGATCTGATAATGGCCTAATTTCTCAAATTAGAATTGGACAAATAAATCTGAGTTTCATCTGCACAAAGAAGATAACTGAATCTGTGGGAACTGATGAGATCATCAGGTGAAATAATAGAGAGGAAGAAGAGAAAAGGGCTCAGATCAGAGGCTTAGGGAGTCGCCTACTGTTAGTGGGCATGACCTGAACAAAGATCTAGTAAAGAAGATTGAAGAGTGAAGAGAACCAGGAGAGAAAGAAGGAAGTATCAAGGAAAAGAAGGTTATCAACAATGTCGAAATCTGCAGAGAGGCCAAGAAGCATGATGAGCCTTGAGAAAAAGTCATCAGATTTGGAAACTATGAGATTATTGATTAACTTTGTAGAAAGTAGTTTCAGTTGAATGGCGAAGTCAAAAGCCAGAGTGTTTAGAAGCTATGGATTAGAGAAATGCAAATAAATAGATCTGATAATAGCCTAATTTCTCAAATTTATAGAGAACTGAAACTTACAAGAATAATACAAATCATTTTCCAATTTGATAATTATGAGCACTGGTACCTCCAGGCTACATTGACACTCACAGATTTCAGGTTAGGTCATGGGGGAATGGCTACCCTAAGGCTAAAAAGATCCTCTGTGGGCACCCATTCTTCAAACTCCTGCTCATGATCAGCTGCCAGTAAGTTTTCTTTTATAGTTAGCTAGTGCACACAGTTAGTTTAGAGCGAAGGTATTTACCAAGATGGCATAATAACAAGAACAAACTAGTCTATTTTTTTGTCCTTTGCTTTTGAAGAGGACTGATGACACCACAGGTGACATCATGACTTGTGTGTGAATTGGATTAAAGTGATGCAAGGTAGCATACTTATAGAGCATGCAGATAACATAAAACTAAGAGACATAATATACTGAATAACAGTCAGGATCTGACCTTAACAAAGTGGAATGTTGTACAAAATCTATTAGGATAAAATAAAAAGGACAGCAAGTTGTACTTGAGTTTAAAAAAGTAAATTTCCAAGATATGGAGACATAGGTAGACAACTATTCATTTGAATAAAGATCTGAGCATATTTTTCAAGTTAAAAATATGTCAACAGTGTGACATGACATCCAAAAGGTTAATGTGATCTTAGGCTGAACAGAGAGATCTGTGGTTCAGAAAGAGGGAGGTAATAGTACCTTTGTACTTTCCCTTTATCAGATAACATAAGGAGCCTTGTGCCCAATTCCAGAAGTTCATTTGGCAAAGAATTTGGCAAAATGGAGAATATTTGCAAAAGGTCAATCAGAATGTTGAACGATCTCAAGACTGATAAATAAAAATGCATGCAAGATTTTACAGGGGGTTAGTTTGAGATGGAGAATACCTGAAGAGAGTTGATAGCTATCTTCAGATATTTGAAGGTCTGCCATATGGAGGGGCTATAGGCACTCTATTTGGCCCTAGACAGAAGAATTAGGAACAATGGTCAAAATCTGAAGAGAGGCAGATCCATATTTACCACAAGGATAAATTTTTTAACAATCATTTCCTGTCAAATCGATCTTCCTCATACACAGGTCTGGCCATGTTATCCCAAATTCAATCAACTCCAATGACTCCCTGTTACCATCAGAATCAGATATCAAATCCTCTGTTTGACTTGAAAGACTTTCATAGCCTGTTCCCTCCAACCTTACCACTCTTACATTTTTCTCTCCTCCACATATTTCATGATCTAGTGACACTTGTGTCTTTGATGTTATGTATACAAGACAATCTATCTACTCACTGTGAATTTTCATTGGTTGCCCCTCGTGCTTGGACTGTCTTAGAGGGCAGTGAGTTTCCCTTCACTGGGGTTCTTCAACAATTGGATGACCACTTGCATATTACCAACTCATATGTTCTTCCACTTATGAACTGGACAATGGTCCCTTTGAAAGCACTTTCCTACTCTGAGGTCCTGTGATTTAACAGAAAAGACTTAAGGATTCAGAGCCTGTCAAGCTTTGTATTTTCTGTTGTGCTGGGTGGGAGACTGTTCTCTGCCTTTTCTATCAGTTCTGTAAGAACAAGGGAAAAAAAAGGCCAAGGTCTCCCATTGCATCCTGGGTCATCTCCAGTTGTCCTGGTCTATATCTCACCACTGCATGCAGATGTCTCTGGAGGAGAGAGGGAGGCTGATGACTTTGCACGAGACTCACTCACTTAAATCCAATTCGCTTACAAGTCATAGCATCACCTCCCTAATGTCGTGGTCTTTAAGAGTGAAGGACAAGCAACAACTAACAATAAGAAGAGGCAGTTTCACTTCTCTTCTCTGGTGGGCAAAGGAGCACTCATCATCAGATCTCTTTTCTCTGGATCCTTGAAAGGCTGAGTAAAATCATATCCCACCTTAGTGTGGAAGTAAAAGAGTGACAAGGGATTCACAATCGTTTTTTTGGTAGAAATACTGCTAGTTCAGTAGTTTGTTTTGTTCCTAGTAATTAAATCACTAATTTATAGAAATCTTTTTTGATGAATTTGGAATTAGAGCTTCTAAGAGTTCCTGTGCTAACAAGCTCTTGTTGAATACCTTCCCCTCCTTTCTCAAGTAGAGTTTATCTTATTTATCGAATAGAGTTCAGTGGACTATACAATTCACACTCTTAAGACATTAATTCAGAAGGCACAAGAATGATTCTTGGCAGTGTGGAGCCAAGATGGCAGAGTAGAAAGATGCATATACTCTAGCTTTTCTCCCACACTCATAAAATATTTGTAAAGAAAGACTCTCAACAAATTCTAGAGCATCAGAAGCTACAGAACAATGGAGTGAAGATTTCCAGCCCAGGGTGACCTGGAAGGCCAATGGGAAAGGTCTGTTGCACAAGATGCAGAGCGGAGGCCAGCACAGCCTTGGCCACACAGTGCCAGGAGAAGCAGGCCTTGGGGGTGCAATTCCCAGAAGCAGCAGCAGGGGTTCACATATCTCTCAACTCACAGGTGACAAAGACACTTCAAAGGTCAGTGGGAGAACTTTTCACCTCTGTGACAAGGGAACAGGGTCCTCCCTTAGCCCCGGCCCCAGGCGGCTGCAGAGGTGGCAGCAGCAGGCGGACTGCAGCTACAGTGGCAGCAGTCAGCATCCACTGTTGACTAAAGTGCCTGGGAGAATTGAGCAGCTGATCTGAACTTTAGCCCTGTGTGGCAGCCTGCCCCAGTCTAAAGACCCTGTGGGAACTGAACAGCTGATCTGCATCTCAGCCATAAGCTAGCCAGAGAATGAACTTCTCTCCCTTGTTGTGACACCTTGGAGGAACTAAGAACTTACAGGTCCCCAGAGTAGATCCTGCTCTTGACAAAGGACCCAAAAGTCAAGTAGCTGGTTGGGAAAGTGCCTCCAAAAAGGGAAAAAAAATGAGACTATAGACAGTTACTTTCTTGGTGAACAGGTATTTTCTTTCATCCTTTCAGATGAGGAAGAACTATGTTTGCTATCAGGGAATGACATAAAAGGCAAGGATTCTGCATCCAAAACCTCCAAAGTAAATATGCAATGGTCCCAGGCCATGGAAGAGCTCAAAAAGGATTTTGAAAATCGAGTAAGAGAGATGGAGGAAAAATTGGGAAGAGAAATGACAGCAAAGCAAGAAAATCATGGAAAATGAGTCAACAGTTTGCTAAAGGAGACTCCAAAAATGCTCAAGAAAATAGCATCTTTAAAAATAGGCTAACTCAATTGGTGAAAGAGGTCCAAAAAGCCAATAAGGAGATGCTGTAAAAAGCAGAATTAGCCAAATGGAAAAGGAGGTTCAGAAGTTGACTGAAGAAAATAGTTCTTCAAAAATTAGAATGGAATAGAAGGAAGACAATGACTTTATTAGAAATCAAGAAATTACAAAGCAAAACCAAAAGAATGAAACAATAGAAGATAAAGTGAAATAACTCATTGGAAAAACAACTGACTTGGGAAAATACATCCAGGAGAGACAATTTAAAATTATGGGACTACCTGAAAGCCATGATCAAAAAAGAGTGTAGATATCATCTTTCATGAAATTATCAAAGAATATTTATTGCCCTGATATTCTAGAATCAGAGGGCAAAATAAATATTGAAAGAATCCACTGATCACCTCCTGAAAGAGATCCAAAAAGAGAAACTCCTAGGAACATTGTGGCCAAATTCCAGAGTTCCCATGTCAAGGAGAAAATATTGCAAGCAGCTAGAAAATAGCAATTTGAGTATTGTATAAATACCATCAGAATAACATAAGATCTAGCAGCTTCTACATTAAGGGATCAAAGGGCCTGGAATATAATATTCCAGAAATCAAAGGAAGTAGGATTAAAACCAAGAATCACCTACCTAGCAAAATTAAGTTTAATGCTTCAGAGGAATAAATGGCCATTCAATGAAATAGAAGACTTTCAAGCATTCTTGATGAAAAGACCAGAACTGAAAAGAAAATTTGACTTTCAAACACAAGAATCAAGAGACACATGAAAAGGTGAACAGGAAAGAGAAATCACAAGGGACGTACTAAAGTTGAACTGTTTACATTCGTATGTGGAAAGGTAATATTTTTAACTCTTGAAACTCTTCTCAGTATCTGGGTAGTTTGTGGGATTATACACACACACATATTACAGAGCAAAACATAACACAAGAGAAAATATTCTACTTCTTTCTGTGTTCCAATTCCATAGTTCTTTTTCTGAATGTGGAAGGCATTCTCCCTCAAGGGTCTTTTGGGAATGTTTTAAGTCCTTCCATTGCTGTGAAGGGCTAAGTCTACCAGAAAAATTTCTCACACACTGTGCTTGTTACTGTGTACAATCATCTCCTGGTTCTGCTCTTTTCTCTCAGCATCAGTTCATATAAGTCCTTCCAGGCCTCTCTGAAGTCTTCCTGTTCATTCTTTTTTATAGCACAATAGTATTCCATAACATTCATATACCACAACTTGTTTAGCCATTCCCTAATTGATGGGTGCCCCCTTGATTTCCAGTTCTTGGCCACCACAAAGAGGGCTGCTATAAATATTTTTGTACACATGGGACCTTTTCCCATTTTTATGATCTCTTTGGGATACAGTCCTAGAAGTGATATTGCTGGGTCAAAGGGTATGCACATTTTTGTAGTCCTTTGGGCATAGTTCCAAATTGCTCTCCAAAATGGTTGGATTAGCTCACAACTCCACCAACAATGAATTAATGTTCCAACTCTCCCACAACTTCTTTGACATTTATCTTCTTCCTGTTTTGTCATGTTAGACAATCTGATAGGTGTTATGTGGTACCTTAGAGTTGTTTTGATTTGCATCTCTCTAATCAATAGTGATTTAGAACATTTTTATATGATTATAGATAGCTTTAATTTCTTCATCGGAAAACTGCCTATTTATATCCCTTGACCATTTATCAATTATATTTTAGAAGTGAGGCCTTTATCACAGACACTAGTTGTGAAAATTCTTTCCCAGTTTTCTACTTCCCTCCTAATCTTGGCTGCACTGGTTTTGTTTGTCCAAAAACTTTTCAGTTTAATGTAATCAAAATAATCCATTTTGTACTTCATAATACTCTCTACCTCTTGTTTAGTCATAAATTTCTCCATTATCCATAAATCTGACAAATACACCATTTCTTGCTCCCCTAATTTGTTCATATTATCAGTCTTTTATACCTAGATCATGTATCTATTTGGACTTTATTCTTGTGTACTGTATCAGGCATTGGTTTATGCCCAGTTTCTGCCACACTGCTACACAGTTTTCCCAGCAATTTTTTCAAACAATAAGTTCTTATCCCAGAAACTGGGATCCTTGGGTTTTTCAACAGTAGACTGCTGTATTCATTGCCTACTGTGTCTTGAATACCTAACCTATTCCACTGGTCTACCCCTCTATTTCTTAGCTAGTATCAAGTGATTTTGATGATTGATGTTTTCTAGTACAATTTGAGATCTAGTAGGGCTATCAAGGTGTTTCTTCAGAATTGCCTATTGACTTTAGTAGTAAAACTTTCTTCTATTTGATCAAATTCTCATTTACTTGTTTTTTCTAAAACCTCCAACAAATTCCTCTTCTTACTTTTAAACTTATTACTGTTCATTTTTTCATTATTTCTCAACCCTCAAAGATGATTTTTCTATCCACAAAAGTTCTTAAACGCTCTGCTCTTCTTGAGACTCAAAGCCCAATCTATCCACAGAGATGATTTCCTTTGCTTCTCACCCTCAATTAAACTTGATGAATAATTATGATAGTACTAATAACACCCTACATAACACATTAAGAAACTGTATAGATATAATCTGGACTACACATCACCCCTGTAAAGTAGGGAAGGGGAGAAATAATTTGAAGATGAAGAAATAGAGGCAATATGACTTGTCCAAACAAATAATAGCTGATGGAAAACCAAGAGTTGTATATTCATCAGTTTCTTGCCCCATATTTGACTCAGCACTCACATCTAAAAAGACTGATTACCATTGGAAGTTGTCTCCACTATGAACAAAGTACTATTTATCCCTCATCCTCTGGGTACAAGTCATAGTGCTAGCAGCTATAATCACTGACCTAAGCCAAAATTACATGTTATTTTCCATTTTCTAATTTGGTGGTAAGAAAGATTAGTCAAGTGGTGGTAATGGAAGTCCTGTTATTGGCTATGTCAAAGGAGTCATGAGGTAATGATGCCTTTTAAAAGGTAGTCTTGGTGGCCTTGCAGCTCATAATATTCTTTGGTCTTCTAGTTTGAGCCTCTATTTCCATCAAAGTATCCAAGATGTTTGAGCCTTTTTTGGGAACCTGGAAACTTGTCTCTAGTGAAAACTTTGATGACTACATGAAGGAACTGGGTGAGACGTGTCATTGTTTCGCATGAGAGTTATTGGTTTCCTTTTTAAGTGTTGGGGATGATGGCTTTCCTCTTCTTTCTTCGGGATTTCTAGGTTATGCCATATTGACCTGAAAACAACCCACGTATTTTACATATATGCAACCTTATATGACACTGTTTTGAAGTATGTGTGGGGGGGACCAGGAGTATTTTCTGTATGCTGAAAAGTCATATGCATTATAATAATCTATACTGAGATGTTATGTGAACATTCCTTAGTTAACAGTGGAAACAGCTTCCAAAAGGAATCAGCCTTTTCAGATGTGAATACTGAGTCAAATTAGGAGAAAACCTGATGAAAATCTCTATTGGATATACAACTCTAGGTTATCTGGCAAGAAAAGAGAGCATCCTTGGGTACCCCATTTCCATCAGCTATTATTTGTTTGGGCAATTCACATTGTCTCTAATTCTTCACCTTCAAATTATTTCTTGCCTTCTCTACATTATAGATTTGGTGTATAGCAAGACCTGTATTCAGCTGGCTTTATAATATATCTGCAAAATCTTAGATTTTAATAGTTAAAGCTTCTGCTCTTGATTCAGCCCCTCTTTAAATGAGGAGCCAGCAATTGGGCTATCAGAAAAGGCCTCGTACAGGGTGAACATTGAGAGGCTCCTTGGAGATAAAGAATTGTGACAGATGGAGATAAGAAGGGAGTGCATGCTAGATATGAGCAGGTGATTTGCAGGTGCAGAGAGACAAGAAATAAAACTATTGCTCAAGTCTGACTGGAATGTGTCATACATGAAAGGGAGTAAGATAAAGTAGGTGGGAGGGGAGCCTGTACTTATGATTCCAATTGCAGAAGGAGATCTCAATGAGAAAATTCCCTCTATCAATGCAAGTTGGTACCTTCTCTTCAGTTTAGAGTTTTAGAGTTATTTGAAGCAATGAGAGGTTAAGTGGCTTGACCTGTTTAGGATCTTACAACCAGTGTGTATGCGGGGTTAAACACTGGTCTACCTGCCTCCAAAATCAGATCTCCGTTCTTTATACCATGCTGCCTTTAATGAGTAGTAAGCACAATAAGTCTAGAAAAAGAGATTGATCACTAACTCAGAGCAGAAGAAATGTTAGGGGTCATCGAGTGCAGCCATATTCTTTTACAGATAAGGAAACTGAGGCTCAGATAATTTCAATGATTTGACCAAAGTCACGTGGAAGTGTCCGGATTTGAATATAGGGTCTTGGTTTTGAGATTCAACATTCTTACTACTCCACCACAGATTGAGGCCAGATCATAGAGGTCTGTATTTTATTCTAAGCAATAAATAGATGTTGATTGTTTTTGAGCAAGGCAGAGAAGAAGGGAAAGTCCTTACAAAGGTTGTTCCATCAGCTGTGTGGAGGTTGGATAGGTGAATGAAGATATTGCAAGTAAGAAGACAGATGAGAGACTAGAACTAATCACAATCTCATAAAGTAGTTACATTGAATTCACATTGAATATTTCCAGTGGGCTGGAACTGATGACCACATTTTATATAATTATAACACTAAGTACCATGAATCCAAATACATTAATCACTTCAGAAGATTCACCTAATTGGACCTAGACCTATTATAGAAGTCCAGGGAGGAAGTAATGAAAATCCTAACTAAGCAGGTGGTTTTCCAAATAGAGAGAAGGAACAAATGTGAATTAGGTTGTAGAGGCTAGTATAAATTGCTCAGGTAAGGAGTAATAAGGGAATAAATTATAGTGGTGACAGAATAAATGGAGAGAAGTAGATGGATTTGAGAGAGATTTTGAAATAAGAATTAATTAAATCGGCAACTGATGGCATATGGGGAAAGAGGGAGAAGGAAGAGTTAAAAGTGACTGTAAGCTTATGAATCTAGGGGATGTGGAAGAGAAGGATGCCTTCAGCAAAAAGAAAGAAGTATATGCTTTTTGGGAAAAATTCTAATTATATGCAAAAACAATTTTTAACATTCATTTTTAAAAAATGTTACTTCCAAATTATCTCTCTCCCTTCTTCATTGCCCCCTCCATAAGATAGTTAGCAAGCTAATATATGTTATCTATGTGCAGTCATGTAAAACATATTTCCATGTTAGTCATGTTGTGAAAGACGACCAGGCCAAAAGAAAAGAACTACAACAAAAATAAAGAAAGTGTAAATACGATGCTTTGCTCTGCATTCAGATTCCCTCAGCTCTTTCTCTGGATATGAATATCATTTTCCATCATGAGTCCATCAGAATTGTCTTGGATCATGGTATTGCTGAGAAGAGCTAAGTCTATCAAAGTCAGTCATCACACAATGTGACTATTACTATGTGTAATGTTTTCCTGGTTCTGCGTCCTTTCCTTTGCATCTGTTCATGAAAGCCTTTCCAGTTTTTTTTGAAATCCACCTGCTCATCATTTCTTTTTTTTTTTTT
>CM053773.1:6385911-6415325 GCA_028658325.1 Potorous gilbertii
AAATGGGTCAATACCTTGCAAAAGGAGACCCAAAAAATGCTGAAGAAAATAACACCTTGAAAAATAGGCTAACTCAATTGGCAAAAGAGGTTCAAAAAGCCAATGAGGAGAAGAATGCTTTCAAAAGCAGAATTAGCCAAGTGGAAAAAGAGGTTCAAAAGCTCACTGAAGAAAATAGTTCTCTTAAAATTAGAATGGAACAGATGGAGGTTAATGACTTTCTGAGAAACCAGGAAATCACAAAAGAATGACAAAATGAAAGATAATGAGAATGTAAATTCCTTGAGGGTGGTGATTTTCTTTGTTTTTATATCTTTATCCCCAGCATTTAGCACCACCCTTGGCACAAAGTAAGTGCTAAAATGTTTTTTTTCATTTATTCATTCATGAGGAAACTGAGGCCCAGAGAGGTAAAGCAATTTGGCCAAGGTTTCATAGCTATTAAATGGCAGAACTGGGAGTGAAATCCAAGACTTCTAACTATAAGATCATTAATTTTTTTCTCTATTCCAAGACTGAGTGACCACCCAGGGTAAGCTAGTAAGTAAAGCTAGTAAGGATAGGAAAGAGGACTAGAATTTACTTCTTTTTACTCCAAGCCCAGTGCTTTTTCCGAGTAGAAAGTAAAATGTCAGTACAATCCAAGTAATGGGCACAGAACTGAACTTTGGTAGCAGATTCTTGAAAAACCTTCACTTCATCAGTTTTGTTCATGACAAGCATAATTTCTGTTATCTGATCTTTATTAAAGAAAGCAATTATTAAGTGCCAGAACTTCTCTAGTCTTATTATTTTTTTTTTTGGTGATTCTGACATTTGCTAATGACAATCATAGCACACATACATAGTTGTAAAAGTTTTAAAAGGTGCTTTCTCCACATTTCACACTGCAAAATTGCGCCAATATTTTTACCCTCATTTTAGAGACAAGAAAGCGAGGACTCAGGTCATGTGACCAACCCACATTTACACAGGAAATGTGTCCTGTGAAACCAAATGAGGTGTATTTCATGTATTCATTCTGTTGAATATTTCCTTTATAATTTTGGCACACATTATGGTTAAACCTTATGACTTACTACAACCTTACTTTCCCAAACTGTATAATTAATTTCTGCCCAGGTAATTTTTTCCATGAATTTATCTATCACAATTATACTGTGTTGCTTGATCAGTTAAAAAAAAATCAATTAATATGTTCTTAATAATTGCAAAAGATTTTAGGAGACCCACAGTAACTTGTGCTCCTTTTAAAGCATAGGAGATCTCCATGGGGATCTCCAACAGTCTGCAAAAAGCTTGACTGCTCAAATAACAGGCAGGGTCTGTTATGCTTCCACTGAAGATCAACTTGAAGCATTTTTTTCCAAAATAATCATACTTACTCTCTTCTCTTTTTCTGTTTACCTACTCTTTCCTTTTCAGAATCTAGAGTTAATATTTTATAATTTATAAGTTAGGAGAAGTGTATTTTTCAATTCTTACTAATATTTCTTATAGAAACCGCTTTTACAATTAATGGTAACATACATTTTTAACATAAATTGCTGAAACTATAAATTGACTTTATTTAAGACCATTATGGAGAATTACTGATCAAAGTGTGCCTTAAAGGACAAAAAAACTTACTTTGCAGTTTTAAACATATTACCCTGATGTTAGACACTGGAGTGGGCAATATTAGGAAACAGAATCCTATACCTTGACAGTTCCTCAAATTTAAATTGAACATAATCTATACACTTTAGTTTTGGTATCCAACGAAACCTGGATTTACAAACTTTCAGGATTCAGGATCATTTTTCAATTAACGTTTTTAGCCTTAAAAGCAAGAAGAGAATTTACTCTCTGAGTTAAATTTCTTTAAATTAAATTTCTTTCCTCACTCAACTTCAGTTTGTTAGCAAGTTACATTTTTAATGGATACCTTATTCTGTTACTTAAGTTTCTAAAAATTGGTGGGAAAAGAGGGTGAAGAGAACACTTGAAGAAAAACTAAAGGGCTTGGATCTTGCGGGATGATTTTTCTCTAATTCTCACCCCTCTTCTCTTTTCTCTTGTCTTTCCTTTCTTCATAGAAAGTGTGTAAAGCAGCACATTTGATGTGCTCAATGGGCATGCTAGGATATCGGTTGTAGAAATGTTTTTAACAAATAGCTGCAGATAATAATTTTAGTTCCTGTTACATGTAAAAACTCTTTACCTGCCTGAGGCTTATATCTTTCAGTTTAATTTCTACCTCAGTCTCTAGAGTGCCCAACGTTCCCTCCCAAGGAGCCATGTTAGCCTACTTGAGGGGAGGCCTATCAATTTATCTCAACTGAGACTCAGGTGGTCAGTTCTCTAAGGATTAAAGTTACAGGACACATAATAAAACCTTCCCAGTTTACAAGTTAATGGAAGGCAGGAATAGGGGGGGTATATCTAAAGATACCCTTCCTCCTTAGCTGTAAGAATCTATTACAAAAATGAATAGGAATCTCATATAATTTGCAACAAAATTTCTAAGTTCAAAACACATCAATTCAAAAGTTACTCCTAAGTTGATTCCTATTTCACTTTAATTTGTAAAACTTCCATGTATACAATTAGATTTTCTAATACTTCTTACAAGCTTACTTTTCTCTTATAGCAGTAAGATTACCTTTGTCTTCTAGTTGTAAAACCATGAACCTATTATTTTGGGGAAGGGGTGCTCTTATCTCCCTTGAAACAATTCTAAAGAGTGTTAATCCTTACATTTCCAAACTTGGACACAGTTCAGGAAAGTAAAGGGAAAAGAAGGGTCTTTTTTGAAAGCAGAGTTTATCAGAGTGGTTAATAAGACACAGATTTGCTGGCAAAATTTTTCCTCTTAAGCTCTGCATACACCACTGCATTCACAGAGATTCAGAGAACCTCACAAACATGGGCACAGAAAAATACAGAAACAGACCAACAGCTTTGAGACAGTGGACAAAAAAATAGAAAACATTAACAGGCTGTGATAGTGACTTTGGGAAAAGGATCCTACTCTCAGTTTGGGTTCCTAGATATCTCCAGTCAAACACACATAGATACAAAAGATATAAACTCCACAAAGCTGGGCAAAAGACTGCAGTTTCCTTAAAAATAATTCAGTGTGTACATAAGAAAGTTCGTTTTTAGGTCAAATTTTGGAACCCATATACTTTAGAAATATAGATTATTCAGATTCTTCAGTGCCTCCCTCAAATCTTTCATGTCTCCTGAGAGACTATTTTAGTTTCATTCTCTTTCTTTTGGGATTCCAATTGGCATAATCCTTCCTGAAGGAGAAATGTTTTAGAACCATCTTCCTTGTTTTCAATTTTGAGTTTTTAAATATTTTCTTTGAGGGATAAAGGCCTAGATTCTGTTTCCCTCTTAATGTCTTGTAACAGACACTAGTTAAAAGATTCCCATTCAGGGTGTTTGAATTTTTGGCCTTGCCTTATTGAAAGATATCTTTAAATAGTTAATTTTACCCTTATCAACCCTCATCATGGCTAGCAGTTTTGGAGGATCAGATCCTAGAACTTATAAGCATTCAAACAGCATTGCCATTAAGGGTGCAGTTAAAGTGAACCCTGAATTTGTCCATGGGGTCCTTGCCAATATTCTTGATTAAAGAGGCAACTTAACCAAAAAAAAAAAAAAACAAAACCCAAGCAAATCAGGAGTCTAGATTCAAGCAGGACTAGGCATTTACTGGTTCAATGGGAGGGAACTTGGGGACTGGGCACAAGAGGCCTGGGCTGGTCCCAGGACATCCAGAAGCTCACTCTTAGGAATATGTTGCTACTATTAATGTTAGTACTGAAATAAATCAAACTCCTAAGTAAAGGAAAAAAGCATATTTAATTGAGATAAAGAAGTCTTGAGAGCCTGGGTCATTAATATGTCTGAGATGCTCACCAAGTAAAGTTAAAGAAAAGTTTTTCTATTTTCAGGAAGAAAAAGGACTTGGGATGTCATATGAGGTATGGGGCCTGGTCATGAGGCCTCATATGCCCATGGCAATCCAAGCAAGAAAACTCACTTCAGTCTGGTTGTTTTGCTATTCATGATCTAAATCATCATAAATCTTAATGAAAGAGTCAAGAATATTTGGTAGCTGTGGCTAGACCAAGACAGCCTCTGTTTACAGAATAAAGAGATTCCAGACAGGGGCTCTGTGAGCTGTAAGCAAGGTGAGATTTTTGTTGTTTTTCTTTTGAAGTTCAGTTTCCCAGGCTTATGCTAAATTACAAACATCTGAAGGATTAATCTCCTTTGAACCCTGGTAATTCACAGCAGTAGCACATTAGGTGCTCTGGCATGTGAGCTCTTGTGGGCACTAAGCCAATCAGATGCTGAGTTTTAGCACTACTCCATCTACTACTACATCTCCTAGTTCTGACCAATTTCCTCTCAGCTCTGTTCTAGGTGCACCTCTCCCTGTTCCACCTGTTCATCAAACTCCTCCCACCACAGACTCATACAATTCAGGCTTCCATGTGACTCAAGCAGGTCATATGGGCCTATTAATGAATGGGAAAGATCTTCCCATTTAAATTACGATTACAGTGAGTGAGAAGAAGAAAAAATAATTGAAGAAAAAAGGAGAAAAAATAAGCATGAAAAGAAAAAATGAAGATGATGAGCATTGAGCATTGAGAGAAGCAGCAGCAGCTGCAGCAGCAGAAACTTGCTGAAGAGAAGTCCCATGGAGCAAGGATCCCCACAAGGACACTTAGCTTAAGCCCCTTTCAAGTAGCTGTTGTCAAGAAGCCTCCCGACTGTGAAACTGAATTGAGGTGGCAGTGCTGGCAATATGTGCAAATATTTTTGTTTTCCTGTTAAGCTTTGTTGTCTTAGAGGCAGAAGCTGGGGGCAGGAGCCCCTAGAGCTTGGAGTGGAGCAGTCCCTTCCCCTGTGAGCTGAGACATGGAGGAGTGGAGAGATGCTTTCATGTAAACCCTAGTAGGAACTAGACAGGTCAGCCCACAGACCTCCCGGAGGAGGAACCTAGGAGCTTGGGACTCAGTTCTGAGTTAAGACGGACATTTTGCAGTGAAAGTGCTTTCCTATTATGCCCCCCTGGGGTGGTTGGGACCTAGGAGATGGAGTTGCTTCTGGTGGGTGGGGGGGAAGTGTTGTAACCCCCAGGGACCCATCCTGTTGGCTCTATTGCCCAGTTGCCTCTCAGAACTTGGAAGCAAAGGGCTGGAGTAGTGTTAAGACTTGGACTCTTTGGCTCATTCTAGCATGCATGAAACTGAGAGTGCCATACCCCCAAGAAGACTTTTAGGATTTGGATAATTTACTTTGATTGAGGGAATTTTAACCTACTGTGACCTAGGGGTAGAGTGTGTTGTATTTTCTGCTCCCCCTGGAGTTGTGTTGTGCTAGGGAAGAGTCTGACCTGGGATCCCCTGATTGTATAAACAAATATTTGAGGATATACTAAATAATACATTTTGTTTAAAGTTATGTGATAGCAATAAGTTGCTGTATTGTTTTGTTATATTGTGAATGTTTTAGTTTCTTGAATAAGATTTAGTTTTGAGTAAATAGAGGACTTATTATACCTTGCAAGTCGACCCCTTAAATAAATATATTTACAGAAGCAGCCCTCAAGTGTGCTCTGTTGATTGACATTATAGGCCCCCTATCCAACATAATTGAACCTCTAGAGTAGGAATGCAAAAACATTACTAGGATTGTTTAGAGGGAGAGAGGACTTCTCTCACTATTGGGATTGCTTTTTGACAGAGAAGATAATATTATACTTGATATTAATTTTTCTGTTACCAATGTGCCAAAATGTAGTCTATGGATAATAAGGGAAAATGCACAGGAACAGCCTACAACTCTATTTTGTTTGGAGGTTCAGCATTTAATACATATCATATATGTGTGTTTGCATCATTTGGCTTATGCAGCAATGACATGCAGGAGTTACTTTTTAAAAATAGAGATATCTACACACCAGTATTAACAGTCATCTGTCTTTGCTGTAAGTTCTAGTTAGGAATGATGGCAGAGACATCAAAGTTGAGAGAACTCTATGACTCTATGACCCAGACACAGTGAAGTTGATGAATAAGTAAAAGTTGATGGATAAAGTCAAACAATCCCAGAAAATTTGTATTTGCTGGAAGCATGTAAATATTTAGCCAGAGTCAAATGGTACATAGGGAGGACCAGTCATCCACATTATGAAGATAATGGACTGAGAGAGGGAACTGAGGGAATGAAGAAGTTTATCAGATATATGCAAAAAAATCTCTGAAGGACATTAGCAAATAAGAATTCATGGTAAATGAATTTTACCTGTATCTATAATGCTATGAGGCTAATATACGCTCTAGAAGTTTATATGACTGTTAATATTTTCGAAGGTATTTTATGTAAATGCCTTTTCTTTTTTACGTCTAGCTTTACCCTCTGGTGTTTATCATCTTGACTGTAAACTGGTTTCTAACTATGACATGGAACTTTGAATGTTTCCAATCTTGAGGGAAATACTGAGTTTCCAAATAGATTTGGAAACATTTTTTAAAAGCATAATTTGAATTTTATTGAATAAAAACATGTGACTTTGTAGCAAAATCAGTGACTATATCCTTTTAATTATTACATGCTATTGGAGTATTACCTATGCTGATAATGGTGTGGTAGTTAAAAACAAAGTTTACCAATGTCTTTTTTGTAAGTTACACAGACATTTTGAATTTTCTTGCTCCAAATGTTTAAGTATTATGGTTGTTTGTGCATTTATTTGATACTTTTTCATTGATAAATGCTTGAGTAAGAATTTTGGTAAAATATTCTATTTTTTATTAAAAGCAAATTTCTAAAGTAATAATTGCAGAAAAGCATTACAAATTAAGTGGCTTGGGTTCTTAGAATGGCAGAAAAAAGTGTATGGGTATATTGTTTTGTTTCATAATAGGGTATTTGACTGGAATCTGTTTTATTACTCATTAAGCAACATCCAGAATCTCTCTGTATTTCACATTGAACACAGAAGGATAGTGAGCTTTTATCAAAGCTTATCTAAATCAATGCTTGACAGTGACCAGGCTATTAAATTATGCACCCAAGTTCCTGAATGGTATCTTTTCTGTATTCTTTAATAGAGCTGAAGTCTACTGCAATTACCATAATGTAATAATAAAGCATTTAATCAGTATCAAAACTTTGATAATGCCACTGATGATGTATAGCTGTTGTAACTGACAGCTACCATGAGTCAGTAAGTTCTTCACTGAGTGCCTTTCAATAAGAAAATCAAGCACATGTAAGGTACTGTGTTAGACTCTGGGGTTTAAATTTAAATCATTAGCCCTTTTATCATGTGTATTTGAGTCAAAATCTAAAGAGTCCTACAAATATTCCTTTGTTCCTTTTTGAGAATTTAGTCATGGATTTGCCACTCTGAGAAATGATATGTACATTATTTGTGGCTTTTCAATTGTCAATGACAAGTGGTTTTTAAAATTAAGTTTATATAACAATAACAGTGCTGCTAAATCTTCCATGTTACTCACCTTTAGTTTTAACTTCATTATCAAAATGGTGCAATGTATTCGTGGCTGACAAAAAGTGCTTTCTGTATATATACTGAGGATAAATCGTATTTATCAACAGCCTGAAATTACCCATTTGCAGATTATCTATGTGGTGAAAAAGGTTGCTAAATTTAATCAATATTTTTACTTCCAAGCTAGCTCTCCTACGCTACCCAAATACATTTGGATACTCTCTCCCTGAAGTCAGTTGAGGGTACATTCATGATGCCAAATCCTGTTAAAATATGAATAATATAACTAAAATATAACTATTGGAAAAGTTATATATCTTAAAGCCACAAAGAAATGATTGTTGCATTATCTGCATACCAGCTATTCTCCTTTAGTTGATAATGCCTATATTTTCATAGTGCTGTGAATCTGCATCTACTTTAAAAATTAGTAAATTAATATCTGCAATGTGATTGTAATTTTCCTGAAATACCTATGCTATAGATGCAGAAGGAAATACATATTGTATGTATAGTAGTAATGATGGAATTGTAATAGCTAACATTTACATAGTAATTTCTATGTGCCAGGCACTGTGCTAAACTCTTTAATAATAGTAAAAATAACTAACATTTGAATAGTGGTTACTTTGTGCATCAATCTCATTGTCAATGTGTACCGCCTTGCAAGTACACTACCAAGTAAGTGAACTTATCCACATCATTCAAAACTTCTCCATTGTTGGTAATGACATTGATTGCCAGAGCTAGCTCAGCGTTTGGGAGGCTCTGAAGAAACGTTTGGGAGGGAAGAGGTATTACACTGACTCCCAAATTGAAGGTCTACAGAGCTGTTGTGCTGACCTCATTGTTGTATGCCTGTGAAACATGGACAGTCTACCAGTGCCATACCAGGAAACTGAATCGTTTCCATTTGAACTGTCTTAGGAAGATTCTGAGGATCACCTGGCAGGAAAAGGTACTGGACACTGAAGTCCTTGCTCAAACTAAACTGCCAAGCATTCAAACTATGCTTCAGAGAGCACAACTCCGATGGGCTAGCCAAGTTGTTCGAATGCCAAATGTACACTTGCCAAAAAGACTATTTTATGGAGAACTTGCATGGGGCAGGTAATCACATGGCGGCCAGAAGAAACAATACAAGGACTCTCTCAAGAACTTTGGATTTGACTGTGCAACACGGGAGACACTGGCACAGGACCACTCAGCATGGCATGCCCACATAAGAAAAGGTGCTGTGCTCTATGAGCAAAGCAGAATTGAGACAATACAAAGTAAACACATGATGCATAAATTTGGGCTATCCACCCCAAATATTCACATGGACTATCTGTGCCCAACCAATGGTAGAACATTCCAAGCTCGTATTGGTCTGATCAGCCACAGTTGGACATACTGAAATTTCACTTTATGATGGTGATGTCATTTTGGTCCTCTTTGAAGATGAACAAAAACCAACCACCCAGCTTTGTCCCGGCAGCGTGCTAAGCATTTTACAATCATTGTCTCTTACAACAGCCCTGGGAGGTAGATACTATTATTGCCTCCATTTACAGATGAGGAAAATGAGGCAGACACCAATCAAGTGGTTCACCCAATAAGCGTTTGAGACTGGATTTGAACTTACATCTTCCTCACTCTAGGCCCAATGCTCTACCTACCACGACTTGGAGTCAAGAAAACTGTTTTTGAACCTGGGCAGGTTACTTAATTGAATCACTTTCTCTTCCTTAGTTTGAACTCCCTCTTCTCTATGATGAAGATAATAGTATTTTCCACTTCCTCTTCATGGGAATGTTGTAAAGATGAAAGGAGCTAAATGCATCTAAAGTGCTCCTTAAACCAGAATCATAGGACGTTAGCTTCAAAGTTGTTTGGTCCCAGTCTCATTTTTCTCATGTAAAGCTTGACTCCTTGCCTAGTGTCACATGAGGAAAAAAAGTCAGGGTTAGGACAACTGGAGGCTCCAAAATGCAGCAATCTCTCTACTGCATCTGACTCTAGGGAATGCTAATAGGCAGGCTATGGACATGGTTATTACTGCATTGAAATACCCTCCATTCTCCTCAACTGGAAGCTTGAACACTACTCAGTCTCTTTACCCCATATGGAAGGTGGATGACTTCTGGCTGCATACATTTTATAACCTTTGGGCTGGACTTTGGAGGAGTTCAGAAGACTATATTCTAGGCACAGCAGATGATCTGCCTAAATGAACAGAGGCAAGAGACGCCATGTCAAATTTGAGAAATCGATTGTAGAACAGATAGGCTGGAATGCAGAGTGCAGAATGTAAAATGGTCTGGAAAGGTCAGCTGGAACCACATTCTGGAGAACATGAAAGACAGACTAAGCAGTTTGTATTTTCCAAGATGTAATAAGAAGTCACTGAAGGTTTTTGAGAGGGGAACTAACTAACATCCTCAGACCTCTGCCTTAAGAGAACTTAAGAAATCACTGACTGTGGGTAGAGAATGAATTGGGAAGGGGAAAGACTAGAGTCAGGGGAACCAATGAGGAGTCTAGTACAGATGATACAGTGGTTTGAGTGCTGGGCCTGGAGTCAGGAAGATTCATCTTCCTGAGTTTAAATATGGCCTCAGAAACGTGCTAGCCATGTGACCCTGGACAAATCACTTGACCCTGTTTGCTTCAGTTTCCTCATTTGTAAAATGAGCTGGAGATGGAAATGGCCAATCATTCCAGTGTCTTTGATGAGATTGCTGAGAAAAACCCCAAGTGGGATCACGAATGGCTGAACATGACTGAGAATGAATGGACGACCACAACAATAGTTCAGTTAGGAGAAGATGAAAGGTTGGATTATTATGGAAATATGATAAATGAAGTTAGAGAAGGTAGAAGATTTAAAGGAGACTGTGTAAGTGGAATCAATAGGACTTAGAAAGTCTTTGCATATAGGGTAAGACTAAATGATTTTTTGATTTATTGATGTTTTGATTATTTGATTTTTGATTTATTTTGAACCTGAGTAATTAGGAGGAAGGTGGTATGACAAACAAAAATGGGGGATGTTGGGAGTAGGGATAGGTTTGGGGGGGAGTTGCTGAGTTCAGTTTTGAACATGTCTGAAGTGCAACCATTGCATCACTCAGTCAAGCAATACCATGCCTCCCATGTGTGAGTCATCAAAGAGGAGGTATACAGTTGGCAGCTGGAGATGCAAGATAAGGAGAAATGAGATTAAGGGTGAATGGATAGGCTTCGCAGTCATATATGTAGTGATAATGTCTGAACCTGTGGAAGTGGCTCTCACTGCCAAGGCAGAGAAAAGAGAAACTGTGGCAGACTCTTTAGGAACATCCTCTTAGGGAATGGGAGGATGATGATAAACTTGAAAAAGAGATTAAGAACTAACTATCTATCAGAAAGTACTGGGAGCTATATTAAAGGGAACACATGAACAAGTTGGAGCCTATAAACTTATTATGACCTCCCCTCTTCCTAACTTCTCTATTGTTATGCTATTTTTTAGGTCATAGATGATACTTAGATTCCCAGGCCAGCCTAGAAAATCACCATCCTCTTAGTCACTTAGACTTGAAACTCAAGTATCGGCCTCAACTCCTCCCTCCTTCTCACATGCTTCTCCTGCCCACCTTCCCCATTTCCAGTCTATTAAGGACTGTCTATTCTACCTTCATGACATCTCTCATTTATGCCCTCTTCTTTCCTTTTTCACTCCCTGGTGCAGATCCTCAGCACCTTATGCCTGAACTATTGCATTAGCCTGATGATGGATGGCCCTGCCTCCAGTCTCTCCCTACTCAAATCTGTCCTCCAGTTCATTGTCAAATTGAGCTTCCTAAAAGCACAAATCTGACTATTATCTGACCAGAAGAGACAAACTCTTTCCCCTACTCCCATTCAATGAACTTCAATGGCTCCCGCTGGTCTCCAGAATCAAATATAAAATATAAAATCCTTTGCCTTTCAAGGCATTCATAACCTGGCCCCTTTCTACCTTTCCAGTCTTCTTATATTTCCCTCCATGTACTCTACAATCCAGTGACACTGTCTTACTTGCTGCTCCTCTCTTAAGACACTCCATCCACTTCCTCTGCATTTTCACTGGCTGTCCTCCATTTCTGGAACTCTTACCTCCTGCCCTCTATCTTCTGGCTGAAATCCCACGGTCTACAAGAAGCCTTTGCTGGTCTCCTTTATTATGCATGCCTACCCTCTGTTGATTGTCTCTAGTTTACCCTATATTTATTTGTACATAGTTGTTTGCATGTTGTTTCCTGCAGTTAGACTGTGAGCTCCTTGAGAGTAAAGACCGATTTTTTGTTTGTTTGTTTGTTTGCAGAGTTGGTATTGGAGGAGGGTTCTTTGTCCCAGAGCATTTAGCACAGTACATGGGACATAACAGGTACTTAATAAATGTTTATTGACTTGGTTTAGCTAATCATGAGAAAACTTGAAATTGTTCCATACATATGTGGATCAATTGAAAGAGTTAGTAAAGTTTAACTTGGAGGAAAGACTTAAAAGGACATTTTTTTCTTTCTTCAGTTGTTTTACTTAGAGAGTACAACTAGGAATGGTGGTCAGAAATTATAGAAAGAGAGATTTTGGTCAAATTATGATGGAAAATTTCTTAATAATTAGAGTTATTGAGGCATGGAATGGGCTGCCTCCTCACAAGGTGATGAATAACCTGTCATTAGAAACCTGGAGATAACAACTCTGAAGATTCTTTTATCAGGTATAGGTTACACTGGCCTCTCAGATCCTTTCCAACTTTGAGATTCTGTGATTTTGCTTTATTTCAGACACATTATAGATTAATTAGGTTTTTCTAGGCTGGCCTGGGAATCTAAGTATCATTTATGACCTGAAAAAATAGGATCACACATTCAGTATCTCCTACACAATCACTTCCTAATCCTTCCTATACTAATTGTTAATGGTCTCCTACCACCAATATTGTTGTTCAGTCATTTTTCAGTCTTTTTTACCTCCTTTTTGGAGTTTTCTTGGCAAGATACTGGAGTGATTTGACATATCCTTCTCCAGTTCATTTTATAGATGAGGAAATTGAGGCAAACAGGGCTAAATGACCTGCCCGGGGACATACAGTTAGTAAGTGTCAGCTTGGAATTCCACACTGAGGTTGGCCTACCCTGTCCTGATCCTGAGGTCAGCTAGCACACAGGATGTGCTGCTGGTACAGGCTCTTTGATCTGCTTTTCTAAAGGAAAGACAACTTTGAAGGGGTCAACAATATTATTATAATTACAGATAGTAGAAAGAAGTGAGTATAGAAAATACAAGCAGAGAAATTAGCACAGAGATTTAACAAACAGGGTTCCAACTGTCTGAACAAAGTAATCCAACTATATATACATCACCAGACTGGGAGAGCATGAACATATGAGTCAGAGAGCTCTTAACAAAGGACTAGTCAGAGTCCTGTCCAGGGAATCCAAAGGTCCTTCTCATGAGTGAACCCCTAAAGCAAAATACCAACCTCCAAGAATATATAACACAGACTTGGCCTCTAATTGACTCATAGCCAGAAGGCATGAAACCTATGTGCCTCAGCACAGCTATGAATTATCAGGGTTCAAAGGAGATTAATCCTTAAGATGTTTACAATTTAGCCTGAGCCTGGGAAACTAAACTCCGAAAGAGAAACAACAAAAATCCCACCCTGCTTATGATTACAGGGAGTTGGAATACATAGGCAGCAGGGGAGGTAGGGTCCTCAAACACCTGAGACCACCATCTCACTCATTCACAAACTTAACTGGTTTTCCATTTTTTCACTTCCTTCATTGGGCATTTGAGAGGTTACTTTGGCACCTTCTGGAACAGATGCACAAATATTTTACTTGTTTTTGTGGATATGAGAAATCTTTGCTTCATTAACACCAAACTCACAGTGAGTATGGATGCTGACATTCTAGCATGGAGTTTATCTAACAACTTTATTTTCTCAGTAAGCTGCATCACCAACTTTGACTCTTGGATTTAGAGCCTAAAGAACTTGCACACCCCTTTGGGGACGTAGTTGTGATACACAATTTCAGTGCTAAAGGTAAACAATGAGAATGCGCAGCATATGCACAGGGCTTCTTTATAGCAGTGAGGTGAAGAAGACCAGTGAAGTGCCTCATTCCACAAACTTGGGTGCATTGCACTCCTCATTTTTTTTCATTATAGCACATAGCTATGAATGTGCTTTGCCAGTGGGAAAATGAAAATGCGATTACTAATAAAATCAGAGGAATGTTTAAAGTCCCTAATGTTAAACAAAGGAATGTTGATGATTGACTGTATTTAGCTATGTGACAATTTCTCTCAGAGTCAATATTTTCTGTAGTTCAGTCTTGGACTTGTTTCAGTATTGTGAGACTCTTCATGACCCTGTTCGGGGTTTTCTCAGCAAAGATACTGGAATGATTTGCTGTTTTCTTCTCCTGGCACATAGTAAAGGCTTAATAAGTGCTTCTTACCTTGTTTCTTTAAGACGACCAAGCCTGCTTGACTCAAAGCCAGGGGTGGGGAACCTGCGGCCTCAAGGGCATATGTGATCCTCTAGGTCCTCAAGTGTGGTTCTTTGACTGAGTCCAAGTTTTACAGAACAAATACCCTAAAAGGATTTGTTCTGTAAACCTTGGACTCAGTCAAAGGGCTCCACCCAAAACCTAGGAGGCCACATGAGTCCTCAAGGCTGCAGGTTCCTCACCCTTGCCTAAGCTAAATATCCTTCGTTCTTTCAGTCTGGGCTTGTATGGCGTGCCATGGTTTCGAGTCTTTTCAACAGCTTGCTTGCCTTTGTCTGGCTGTGATCCAGTTTATCAACATCTTACACTGTGGGACTGAGAAATGGCTGCAACATTTCATACATAGTTTGCCGGGTGGAGAAAAACAGGGCCATGACCTTCCTTGTTTGACCCATTTTGCCATTCTTAATAGTCTGGGTGAGAGTAATGTGTCCCTTTCCCCTCACTTTACAGTTGAGGAAACTGACTTCGATACAGCTTAATGTCAATGAAATGAGAATAACAACACCAACCCCACAAGGTTTGTGTGAGGAACAAATGAGATAACGTGTAAAGGGTTTTGCAAATCATGAAGTAGTATATCAACGTTCATATTATTATTACTTTAACAATCTTAAAAAATTCTGAAAAACATGGGAAACTGTTTTTGAATTTACAAGAAAAAATTAGCACGGATTTCCTTTAAGTGGGGAACCATGCTATTATGTTTGATGTGTGTTATACATGAATGTATACTCATTGTACAAAAATGTAATCCATGAATCCTCATTCACGTTGGAATGTCCTAGAGGGAGTCACTTTCTTTTGTGGCTCTCCCTATCACTCATATGCTTGTATGGAAGTTATTTTTATCTCTCTGGATCTCTATTCTAGCTCTTCTGATATGTAAAATGTTGTAGGTAAGGTCCTTTTCATCTCTGGGATCAGGGTATAGTTTTTCACATGAAGTGAGACACAAGGTGGCTTTATTAAACACAATATAACACTCCATCATCTCTCCCTGAAGGTGGTGCTATGTGCAGAGGAAAGGATCACTGCCATTTTATTCTGACCTAATTAGGCAATACAATCTTTTTCCTGGAATATCTTTATCATCAGACAATTTTCATGATTTTTTATTTGTTTTTCATATTCTCTTTTCACTTAGCATGGTGTTACTTTTGCGTGCAGTACGTACCTCTACTCAAGTCTTTGGTTTTGCCTTCCTCATAGGAAGACTACCAAATTTTTAAATTGTTCCTTGTCCAATACCAGTTCATACAGCATGACCTCAGAAACTCACCCCAACTCGCACCCTTCCACTGACAGATATGTTGTACTTTTTGCTTCTCAATTTACTAGATTGATCATCTGTTATCAAAGTGGTGTGTATTGATTTGACAACCTTTGTTTCTTTCAAGGCAAGAATAGTTCCTTTGTAGTCTATGATATTATACCTGTCCATTCTATATTTTTCCTAGTATTTTTTTTTTCCAGAGTTAGATTTTAAACTGATAGGAATGTCATTTTTAGGGCCTGCCTTCTCTCTATGTTTAGACAAAAAAAATTTTTGTTTTTGTGAGTTGCCCAAAATGACAAATAATGGCTGCCCTGATGTTGGCTAATACCAAGAGTGAAAATCAGAAGAGTGAAAGATTCCCAATGATTTCATTTTTCTTCCCAAAGCAAGGTAGGGAGAAACTGTGTGAAGTGAGTTGGCTGCATAGGGAAAAGTGGTCCTGCCACCAAAATGCTTTTGTCTATTAAAGAGTTGAAAATTCTTTGTTTGAGAGTTTAAGACGTTTCCACTTTAAAGAGATTAAAATGCAAATAATCCTTAGAATCCTAACACTTAAGCCTTTATCAGGTAGTACTTTAAAAAGGATTTGTTCTCTTAAGAATTCTGAAAGTGGTGGCACCATTTAAGTTTTTCTTAAGCTGTGTGTGTAGTAGGATGTGGAATCATAAGACTGGTTTAAACACTATTTCTGTCACTTACTACCCCTGTGTTACTCTGGGCCTCAGGTTTCATCTACAACATGAAGGCACTGGACTTGATTTCTGAGGTCACTAACAACAACAGGTCTATAATCCTATGAATCCTAAAATTTGGGGTTGGAAAGGACTTCAGAAATCATCTAGTTCTATCTGTGGATGAAACAGCAACTTCTCTACCTGAAAATGGTGATCTTAAAGGTTCCTGAGGCAACCCAATTGTAAATTTGAATATTTTTATTGTTAGAAATTTTTGTTATTATGAAATTGAAATCATCCTATATGTAGTTTCTACCCATTGTTTCTTGTTCTGTAGTCTGGGACCAAACATATCTAATCCCCTTCCAAATACTTTACGACAGCTAGTTGGCACAGTAGATTGCATAGAAGACTAAGCCTGAAGTCAGGGAGACCTGAGTTCAAATGCAGTCTCAGACACTTACTAGCAAGGTGACCCTGGATAAGTCACTTAACTGCTATCTGCCTCAGGTTCCTCAACTGAAAAAAAGAGTGGGGATAATGATGGCAACTACTTTACAGGGTTGTTGTAAGGTCATATTTATGACCCACCATCTTTCTAGAATATCCAATAAATGAGTTAATATTTGTAAAACACTTCACACAGTGATGGACACATGTTGTTCAGTCATTTCAGTCTTGTCTGGCTCTTTGTGACCCTGTTTTGGGTTTTCTTGGCAAAGATACTAGAGCAGTTTTCCATTTCCTTCTCCTGGCACATAATAGAGGCTTAATAAATGCTTGTTACCTTCTTTCCTTAAAACAATGAACCTCCTTGACTCTAAACGGAACATCCTCCATTCTTTCAGTATGGCATGTCATGGTTTTGAGTCCTTTGAAAAAAGTTTGCTTTTTATCTGGCTGTGTTCCAGCTTATCAACATCTTCTAATGTGGGACCCAGACCTGGATGCAACATTTCACACGTAGCTTGCCAGGGCAGTGGACAACAGGCCATGTCCTTCCTTGTTTGAAACATTTTGCTATTCTTAATAGTCTAGGTGAGAATAATGTGGCCCTCCCTCTCATTTCACAGATGAGGAACCTAACATTAACATAGCCTAATGTCAAGTTGGAGTTTTTTGACTGCTGTGTCATCTTGCTTATGAATATTAAACCTGTGGCTGATTATAAACATGAACTTCTTTATATGTAAACTCTGTTCTAGCCATATTTATCTCATCTTCTGCTTATACAGTTGATTTTTTAAACACACATGTTGAATTTCATTTTTATCCTTATTCAATTGTAGTTCAGATATAGACTTTTATTCCATCTTGTCAAGATTTCACTGGATCCCATTTCTCTCAGGGAGTGCTATATGTCTCTGATTGTCATTAACCAACCAATAAGTATTAAGTTCCAACCACTTGCCAAGCATTCGGGCTAAACACTGGGGAGACAAAGACCAAAATTAAAGTCCCTGTCCTCAAGGAACTTAATAATCTATCTAGGAAAACAATGTGTAATATATAACAACATAAATTTGGGGGAAAGTGAAGCACTAGAAACTCAAGGAATCAGGAAAGACCTAATGAGCTTAGCATTGAAGTAGAAATGGAAGGAGTATGCATTCCTGGCATGGGCTGAAGGTAACCTGTACAAAAGTACACAGATGGCATACACAGATGGCAGATAGAATATCATATGTGTTTGACTTGGACAGAGTACATAAAGTGTAGTAATGTTTTAATAAGTCTAGAATCAGATTGTGAAGGACTTTAAATGCCAAGTAGAAAAGTTTATACATGAAATTACTGGGACTCCCAGCAACTTGTTGAGTAGAGGAATAACATGGTCAGTACTTTGGCCATAACTTTGTAAAGGAGGGACTGAATTGGGAAAATATTTGAGACCTGGAGCACCATAAGAAGCGTATTTCAATAGTCCAGGCAAAAGGTAATGTGGGTCTGAATTTGGGTGGTGGCTATGAGAGAGAAAAGGAGAAGGATATAAAGATGTTATGGAGGTAGAACTGACAATTGAATATACAGAGCAAAACAGAGAGAAGAGCTGAAGGATGACCATGGCATTGAGAATATGAGTGACTAGAAGACTGGTGATACTTTCAATAGAAATAGAGAATGTTTTGGAGGAAATTTTTTTGAGTCCCCTGTAAAGAGAGGATAATTATAAACCTTTTGGAGCTGATGTGACCACAGAAAGCATAGAGTAAAGAATAGAGGGCCCGGAACAAAGCTTAGGGGTACACTCATACTTGGCAATAGGAAATGAATGACCATCCAGTAAGGAAGACCTATAAGGACTGACCAGACAGATAGGAGGAGAACCAGAAGAGAGCCCAAATTCCTTTGTAGAAATAACATATAGGATAGGCTTTACAGAAGGGAGTAAGGACTCCTAGGAGGGAGAAGAGAAAAACGCTCTAAAATAGAAGCTAGGAAGCAGTCAAAGTCAAATCTGGCCCACTGTATAATTTTGCCTAGGGTCAACCCTGATCAAACAGTTGGTGAATTTGAGTCTAAATATATTAGAGGCAATATGGTATTGAATGTAATTTGGACTAGAAAGGTACTTTAAAGATATGCTCCTCTGAATGATTTTGTCCTTTAATTTTGGAAAATTGGCTATTCCAAACAACAAATGTAGCGTTCTCTACCTTCTAGCCTAACCAATTGGATTTCCCAAATTGATACCTCATGTAATAATTGCAACTCTGAATTCTCCCCAAACAAACCAATGAGTGTTAATGAGTTTTAATATCTATTATATCAAATATAATTGATTTATAATATATGAGTTTTATTATATACTATATATAGTTTTAATTTGATTATATGAAATCAAATAGTAATTTAATAAAAGACAAGTTCCTATAAAAACAAGAAACAGGATCATTTTTTAAAGACTAAGCTTCTCAATAGTGATGACATAAACCAAACCACTTTCTGGCCTCTTCCAATAGAAGAATAGGTAGAAAAGTATCTAGCCTGCCTTGTTTCAGTTGCAAGACTCCATGCTACTGTTGTCAGCACTCTGACCTCTCTAGGGAGCAGGATTTTGTGGGTTAATGACCTTAAATTATTTTCTGTCTTGACATCTATCATCACTGGGGCTCACTGAGATCAGAAATCTACTACCATTACTCAAATGATGGAGTGGAATGGTATCCAGAGACAGGAAGGATGAAATTATAGCATCAAATTCCACGAAAGGCAATGGTGAGATCAGTGCATTAGTCTGCATGAGAACTGCATTAGTCACCAGTGTCAGACCTTAACAGAAGGTAAAGAAGTCTCAGGGTCCACAAAAACCCAGAGCAGGATGGAGTGTGCCATGTTGTTTTCTTCCTTCTCTTCTGTCCTCCCTCCCAGTATAACCAACAATCCTCTTAAAAATTCCTATCTCAGAACCATTCTTCATTTCACTGTTTTGTCCATATGTGATTTCCTGGGACTAGGCAGGTTGTCTCTAACCTAGAGGCAGTGTGGTAGAGTGGAAAGCATCTTAAATTAGGACACAGAGGACCTAGATTCGAATGCTGCCTTTGCTATTTAGCATCTATATTCCCCACACCTGTGACTTCAAAGCCACATATGACCCTCTAGGTCCTTGGGTGCAGCCTTGTGATTGAGTCTAAGTTTTACAGAACAAATCTTTTTACTAAGGGAATTTGTTTTGTCAAGTTTGGATTCAGTCAAGGGGCCCGATTTGAGGACCTGAAGGGCCCATGTGGCCTTAAGGCTGCAGGTTCCCCACCCCAGTCTATGTGATCTTGGATGACACATATAGAGATAATTATGATACCTATATTAATATATCATAACTGCTTTATAAAGTATCAAACCAAATGATATTTGTGGTATTTTATCACTAGGGGAGTTCAGAAAAAGCTTTATGGAAGAAGTAAGATATTTTATAGGAATATACATTGAGCTATAAGCAATGTTGGTTCAACCCTGTCATTTTATAGATTAAGGAACTGAGGCTCAGAAAGTCAGTCAGTCAAGTATTTGTCAAGTGCCAACTAGGGCCAGGTACTGTGAAAGATGACTGGGATGTGAAGAAAGGCAAAGGACAGTCTGTGCCCTCAAGAAGTTTATAATCGAATGGGTGAGACAATAAATAAGCATATGTGTACAAGCAAGCTATGTGCAGGAGAAACAGGAAGGGAGAGGGCAGTAGAATTAAGAAAAAAACTTCATGTAGAAGGCAGGATTTTAGTTGGCCCTTGAAGGAAATCAGAAAAGTCAGGAGGTAGAGATGAGAAAAGAGAACATTCCAAGCATGGGAGACAGGGAAAATGCCAAGAGTGGAGAGATGCAGTGTTATAGCTTAAATAATTGAGAATAGAGGAAGAATTCATAGCAACATGGGAAAAAGGAGAGTATGGTTTAATTTAATTTAAATTAAATTTAAAAGTTTTTATTCCAATAGAAATCAGAAGAAGAAAAAAAATGGAAGGGGGAAAATGTCTTTTCATCAGATATTTTATATTCAAAATCTATAGACAATTGACACAAATCTATAAGACTGAGTTATTTTCAATTATTATGCATATAATTTTTTCTAAACTTTTTTTGTCTTACCATTTCAAGTAGTATTTTTAAAACATGTGGGAGCTTTCCTCTGGTCATTATGTAAACCCAGTGATGGTATTTCTGGGTGAAAGAGTATGAATAGTTTTAGTAACTTTTCCCACATAATTCCAAAAGCTTATCCAAAATAGATGGATCAACTGACAATTCTACCAACAGCATGTGAATAAGCCTGTTGTCCAGCAATCCCTCTGTAACTGACTTTTCCCAACTTTTTATGTCTTTGTCAGTTTGATGAGTATGAAGCAACACTTCAGAGTTTTATTATTTTTTTCATTTCTCTAGTAATTTGGAACACCATTTCAAATAGTTTATACTTTGCCATTTTTCCTTTGAAAATTGATTATTCATTAGAAATTGATAAGATGCTCATCATTTGGGGAATGGTTGAACAAGTTGTGATATATGATTGTAATGGAATTACTGTATTATAAGAATATTGTATATTCTTGTATTGTATATTGAATAATATATTGTACTATAAGAAATAATGAGCAGACAGATTTCACAAAAATCTGGAAAGACTCAGAGGAATTGACACAAAATGAAATGAGCAGAATCAGGAGAATGTTATATACAGTAACAGCAATATTGCCCAATGATCAGCTTTGAATGACCCAGATATTCTCAGCGATACAATGATCTAAGACAATTGTAAAGGACTCTATGAAAAATGCTGTTCACATCCAGAGAAAGAGCTGATGGGGTCTGAATGCAGATCGAGGCATACTATTTTTTCACTTTATTTTTTTCTCTTTTTCATGGTTTTCTCCCCTTTGATTCTGTTTCTTCTTTCACAACATGACTAATAGGGAAATATGTTTTACATGATTGTACATATATAGCCTATATCAAACTACTTACTGTCTCAGGAAGAGGGGAAGATGAGAGAGAGAAGAAGAAAATTGGGAGCTCAAATTTAAAAAAAATGAATGTTTAAAATTGTCTTTACATGTACTTGGGAAAAATAAAATATTTAAAATTTAGAAAAGAAAATTGATTATTCATCTCTTTTGACTACTTGTATATTGGGAAACGGCTCTTAATCTTAGAGAATTGTCATTTCCTTAGAGATTTTGAATATCAGATGTTTGGTGAAAAGGTATTTTCTCCAATGTATCTTTTTTTTGTTCTTATTCTGGCTACATTAACTTATAGTCATATTAAAATAGATGAATGTAATGGAATATAATTGCACAGTAAGGAATAATTATGAATACGAAGAATGCAGAGAATATGGGAACACTTGTATGAATGAGTGTAGAACAAATAATACAGGAACCAAAGAACAATATAAACTATGCAATGATGCAATGATGTAAATGGCAACAGTAACATACAGTAAAACCAGTCAGATACATTGGACAATGTTGCTTCCAAATTTCTCAAGTTAAAATACGCATTCATCCTTTTTGTTAGAAAAGAGTAAAATATAAAAATGGAAAATGACATGCTATCAGTCAAAATCACCTTATTAGCTGAATTTGCTTAATTATTATTTCAAGGGAATGCTCTATTAGGGGAGTATTGTTATTGGTAAATGATGGCTGTGTCCAAACAAAATCTGTCAATAAAAATAATAATTTAAAAAATATTCAGTCAAAGGTAGATTCCTGGGATATTCCATTAGAGACCTCTCTCTGGTTGGACATTGATCAATTAGCCGTCACTTCTTGGGTTCAGTTATTTAAGTATGACTAGCTATGCGACCATAGGCAAACCAATTCACCTGTGGAGGATTTGGTTCCCTCATCTGTGACATGGAGATAACAGTACTTCATGATTTCTGCTTTATCCAACTCGTAAGTCAGTTGGGAGGAAAATACATAGCAAAAAGCCAAAAGCATTTCATTTTGATCTTTTCTCATCTATTCTACAGCTTTCTATCTCATCCAAAAGGTTAGTATGAGAAAATGTATCAAATGCCTTGCTGAACAGCAGATATGTTGTGTTTATGGCCTTATCTACAATGTCTTATATCTTGAAGGAGTTTAATAAATATTTGTTGATTGAGGATTGATTCTCTTACTTACTAGTCAAGCATAAGCAATAATAAAGATAAAATAATTTCACATAGTTCTAAATTTTACAAAGCACATTCTTATCAGTTTTACATTAATCTTAGCACTGGAAAATTCCAGAGCCATTGGAACACTTCCCCAAAGCAAAAGCATTTGATTTCTTTAGGCATGATACCAGACAAAGTCACCTGTCAACTAGACTGCTGTGTTATCTGCTAATTTGTGTCTCCCTTTTCCAAACTATCCTCTACATACTTGCCACAATCAGGAGCAGAGATGTGCATGCCCATGGCAGCTAGTTGGCTCAGTGAATAGGGCTCCGGTTGAGGAGTCAGAAGGACTTGAACTCAGATCCAGCCTCAGACACTTAATAGTTCCATAACTCTGGATAAATCACTTCACTTTATCGTCACAATTTCTACACTGGTAAAGTGGGGGAAATAACAGCACCCACCTCCCAGGATTGTTGTATCGAAGGACAGAATATTTGTAAAATGCTTAGCACAGCACCTGGCACATAGTAATAAATGCGCAATAAAAGCTTGTTCTCTTCTTCATAGAAACACAACAACAAAAAAGAAACTATTGAATTTCCTCAGGCATGATAGCGAACTATTAGGACTGTCTAGCCTAGCTTAATTAGACCCAATGGTGGAGGGGACAAAGTGGCGATTGGCCACCCAGGTACCCAGTGCTCCAAGACTGCTCCAGATCCCTCAGGAGGCAGCCTATGCCCTAGACCTCAGAACAAAACTTGACCAAGCCTGTTTCTTCCTGCATTGAAGCCCTGCTGTGGTTTCTGCTAATCTGATCAACTAACATGCTAATGTATCCTACTTCCCAGATAACGTTGACCTTTTTACTGAGGTGTTCTGGGGATGATAATATTTGAGTGGGCTCTATCCTTTAGCAAGCACCATGGAGGGTCATTGATAAACTATTTCTACTGCACCATCTATTTCACTTCAGGTAAGCCAACAGGTGAGAATACAAATGCCAACTTAGTCTTGCCCTCCACAGCCCAGAAAGATTGGGGCTGTTTCTTTGCTTCTCTGCTGTTCACTCCACCCCTACTCCTTGTCTCCACCCCACCTTCTACACTCTATAGAGCTAACTTTTCCCTAGTGTAAACTTTCACAGTCATAGATCTGGTTAGACAAGGCTCAGACACCTGTTTGCTGACAAAGTCCAAAAAGAAATCTGTCAACAATAGGAGAGCCAGCTTTGAACTCTGTGCTCTATTATTAAGTCCTTTGAAAACGCCTCTCACATCTGGAGAATGTGACCTATTGATTGCAATCTGTTTTTTTTTCAATGAATGGGCCACAGGCATTGTTGCCAGTTAATTAATTATACTTCAAGGATTTAAAGAAATTAACGAGGGCCTGGTATTTCTCATATCCTTACTGGTTCATAGGATTCTAATATCTTAAATTTAGAGCCAAAAGAAACTTTAAAGGTCAAGTCCAACCCTTTCATTTTACACAAATGGGACCTAAGATTCCAAGTAGTTAAATTCTTGGCCCAGGGTTCAACAGGTAATAACTGAGGCCTTGGATTCCAACTCAAATGCTCTGAGTCTGTGTCCGAATTCTTTCTACGTTGTCCTGTTTTTGATCCATTTGTAGGATATAAAACATAGCAGGATGAAAACTCTGTACTTCTTTAAGCACAAAGGATTGTTCACGGCTTCTAAATAATCTAGCATTATAATTTCAGATAATTACCATAAGCGTACCAAATCGCTGGATCCCAGCAAGCTATGACTTTTTCCATGATTCCTCAACACTGGAACCCCTTCCTCATTGCTGACCAGTTCCAGAGTTCTGTAGGTTGCAGAATGAATCGATATATTTAAATTTAAAAAGTTATTTGATGTAATTCTAGTTTCACATTACACAACTATGCCAAAGGGGTTAACCTCTTTCCTAACCCAGGTGACAAAAGGCTTACCGAGTGGTGGCGGTGGAGGAAAAGAGAACAGCATAGAAAACAAAGTCTAGATTAGCCAGAGGTAAGTAGAAAATTTGCCTCTTTATCTTTAAAAACTCATGGAAACTGACCCATCTGGTCGCAGGTGCTGACCAGCCAAAATTGTGGGATTTATAAGAGTTAATCTTATTTGAGATTGCCTATGGCAAGAGCAACAACTGCATGATGTCAGCCTTGTCCTACATAAATAGCTTTATTGTTCAATAGAAGAAATCAGCATCAGTAAATCCGAGAAATAAGATTCCCATATTGAGGTATGTTTCAATTGAAACTCATCATAGCCAGTGGCTGATTTGTCGTTCAGTCATATTCTACACTTTGTGACTTAATTTGGGGTTTTCCTTGTCCAGTTCATTTTACAGATGAGGAAACAGAGGCAAACAAGGTTAAGTGACTTGCCCAGGATCACAGGGCTAGTAAGTGACTGAGACTGGAGCTGAACTGAGAAAGATGAGTTTTCCTGACTGTAGGCCTGGCATTCTCTCCACTGTGCCACCGAGATGCCCTGGTAGTTGATTGATCAGGATCTTGAAATTTACTAATGGGTGATATCGTTTTAAGGGAGGAGGAGAGAGGAAGAATATAGAAAATAAATGAATCAACCAGCTACTCATTTGTTTTTCTATACTTTTCCTCCTCCCTGCCCTTACAACTATATTATGCGTTAGTGGATTTCGGTCTCCCAAACCTCAAAACAGCCACTTCTAATGAAGAAATGGAGTTTCCAAATCATCTATTTTTGTTTGCCTTCTGAATTAATTTGCTCTTGTGGTTGGTAATAGGGATTATGTCTCCATCTTCCTCATTCATTTTCATTAGTCTTTGGGCCCCACTGCTTCTTGATTTCTTGCTTAGGAAAGCAAGCTACGCACCAGGAGGAGGCAGTGTGGACAAGCAAAAGGAATCCTGAACTTTGAGTCAGAAGAGACCTGGGCTTGGATATTAGCCTTTCGCCCTCGTTATGTGACTGTAGGTAAGTCACTTAACAATAATATCTATAGTATTAACTTCATAGGGTTGTGGTGAGGCTCAAATCAGCACAAAGCTTTCGAATGTCTCCCTCCAAGTTTCTTCTATTCCATAACCATCTTGTATTTATTTAAAATATATATTATATAGGCATTATTATATTATTATTCTATGTGTAGAAGTCATCTGCACTATTTGAATGCAGGCTCCCTGGGGACAGACACTTTTTGTGATCACATAAAATCAATGTTAGTCAAAGGAGAGATTATTTGTAAAGCACTTAGTCTGGCACATAGTAAATATTTAATAAATGCTGGCTTCCTTCCCTTCCCTCTTTGTTTCCCCAATGTGTAGCACAATCCCTGGCACGTAAGAGTTTAATAAGTACATGTTAGTTAAATCACTACAAAAACATCAGTTATTATTGTTGTAAAAGCTTCTCAGCACAAAGGCAATAAGTAACATTAGGTGTCTGCAAGAATAGCCATTGATATAGAACAGCCTAGTGCTGGGTATCCTATGGATTTCTATAGAGCTACACATTAATAAAATACTAAGGATTGAAAGAATTTTCAAATGTCATTATGTTCTGAGTTGAGTGGAGGCAAGGGAAATGTCACTCACTGTAGTGGTATTTCTGTATCAGGAAGAGGAAAAGACAGCCTAGGGGACCAGTGAGCAGGAAATCTCACTGATGAAGATGATTTGAATAAGCATTTAGAAGATTGCTTTCTGCGTACCCAGTCTCCTTACCTTGCATGCAAAATGAGACACCAAATTTAATGGCTATCTGAGCCTAGAGAAGGCTCTCTTTGAGTCCTATTCTCTATTAGTATCTTTGAAATCTATCTCTCTCATGAGGATAACTCAACTACATTCTGATTTCTTCAGGGAGTTCCTAATGGAAAATCATTTTCATATTTAGGTGACCAGCTGCCTCCTCACTATTACAAATAAACATGTCAGGAGTAAGGTCCAGGGTAGGAGTATCGCATATTTAACGTGTCAGTGGATTTATGATCTCAGCTGTGTGAGATTTCTCTTCTCAAGCACAGAATGCATTCCCTCCATACCATTTCAGCCTCTTCCCCCTTTCTGTGAATCCTCCAGGGAGGATCTAAGCAATTCTTTGATTCTTTTAATATGTCATGGTGCAGCACTGGGACAAGCTCATCTTACACATTCATGACATGACCAACTTCTTACTTTTCCAGGCATAAATGTTCTTAATGATGTTTTTTATTACACATACATACACACACACACACACACACACACACACACACACATATATGGCAGGGATAGAGAGGGGGAAAGAGGGAGTAAACATCTATTAGGCCCCTACTATGTGCTAGACACTGTGCTCAGTACTTTATGTTTGACCATCAAAACAACCCTGGGAGTTACTGCTATTGTTATGTCCATTTTTCAGTTGAGGAAACTGAATCAGATAACAGGTTAAGGGTCTTGCCCATGGTGACACGACTAGTGTCTTAGACTGGATTTAAACTCATGCCTTCCTTACTCTAGGCTCAGCATTATATCCACTGTGGATATCTATAAAACTGGCAGTGACTGCTTGCAAAGGTCATTGTTGGCAATAACAGTTATGTGACATCTGTATGACACTTTAAGGTTTGCAAACTGCTTTCCATATAGGTATTGTTTCATTCTTTAGATTTGTTCTCCTAGTACCTAGCATGATGCCTGGTTAGGATCAAATGAGATAACATATGTAAAATGCTTTGCAAAACTTAAAGCACTATAATAATTCAATTTACTGATAGACTGATGAATTCTCATAACAGTCCTATGAAGTAAGTGCTGTATATGTCATTATTCCCATTTTATAAATGAGAAAACTGAGACTCAGGTAGATTAAATACATTACCCTCTGTTCTGCAGCTAGTAAGCATCTTAGGATGGATTTAAACCCAATTTTCATGACGCAAAGCATACCCCTTTATGCCTTTTGCCATGCTACCTTTTTGTTATATTTTGGAATCTACTTAATTACAACATGTGCCTTTCCATTGCTTTTTGGGTCGTCTGTAATTTTTATTCCCCTGAGATTGTTACATTCCATGATTCACAACCATATGGTATTATAGGGAAAACACTGATATTAAAAAAATGGGCTTTTGTATCAGTGAGCAACTTGACATCATTGAAAGTGTTAATCAATTTCCCAAATGCTATTCAGCCTCTTCTTGTCTGCGTTTTCTTGTTAAATTCTGGGCTCAGCTAATTATCCAACTATAGTGTCAGATATTTGTGTGTGTAGATTGATTCAATGGGATGTCCACCAAACTGCATGCTGTGATCTGGACAATATGTATTTTTCACTTGTTTTCTTTTCTGAAGGCTGGTCTGATCTCTTGTCATCCAAGAAGAATATCTGGAGAACTTCATTCCTGGAATTCCATTTGGACTCTATATAGGACACTCTGTAACAATGACTAACATGTTGAATGAACATCTCTTTGCTCAAACTGATTATGAGGTCATTGGACAGTCAGGCAATTAACATTTATTAAATATCTATTATGTGCTAAGTACTGGGGAGAAAAAGCAAGGCAAAAGTCAATCCCTACCCTCAAGGAGTTTACAATCCCAGGGAGGAGACAACACACAAACAGATACATACAAACATTGTTAATATCTGCCTGAACTCACCTCACCAGAAATGTGGTCTTTCCTAGTCCAAATTAGTTTGAAGGCATGGTTGGAAACAAGAAGGTTTTCCAGGGACTAAATACATGAGTGATAACAGCATTCCCTTGATTGGAAAAGAGGTGTTGCTTTGCTGAGAGCAGGAGGAGATCTGAATCCTTATGTGGAGAGCCTTCTGGCCTTATTGCCCCCTAGAGCAATTTATGACTTGTGAAAAGGGTAATTTTTCTTAAGGTTGCCTGTGTCATCCTCTACTAGGCCTCTTTGGTTTGACAGTGAGAGAGAAAGACCTGGTTTTAATCTTTGCTGCGATAAGAGGGTTTACTTTGCTGACAGTTGATTGGACAAAATAGAATCCCTTCTAGTTTGAAGAGTTAGAAGAGAAATGACCATAGATTGTTTTCCAAAGAGACCTACAATATCAAGTCCTGCTGCCCAGAGTCATGAGTTACCCTGGGTACATGGGTTTGCGTACTCATCAGCTTCTGACAGATTTCTCTTCTGCACTCACTGTATGCACTGAAAAAGATTGAATTATTTTTAGATTTAATTTAATTATTCCTGCTCTTGCTTGAGCAAATGTTATTATTCTAATTTGCTTTGTAGTGATTAAAGGTTATTTTTTTCTGCTTTTGCTTTCTACAGAGAACATTGATTTTTTTTCTGCTTTTGCCTTTGTTTAATAAATGTTTTATGTTTAAGAGTTAATGGTGTCATGGTGACTAATTTTATATAACTGGCAAGCACACTGGCAGGGGTTCAGAAACTATAGTAGTGAATAGTAGGAGTGTAATCCACCGTACCAAGGTTATTTCTAGCCCCTTGAGAGAGAGTATAAGTAGTAGTTTAGAGGCCAAGACTGGCCTTAACTCTTGAGAAAAAATCATAGATCTGCTGGTGTGAGAGCAGGTTGGAGGTGAGACAGGCAGAGGGAAAGAAGAGTACAGGTGCCATGTCAGATGGTACACCATGTGAATGGGCCAGTGTCATGACTGGGCTACACATTAGAAAAGTTAAACAACAACACAGAGCAGCAATGCTAAGGGCCAGCTGAGCACCCCAGGCATGAAGTGCTAAAGGAGGTCATTGAAGGTCTGGGGCTATTGTGGGAGGCTTCACAGAGGAGGTGGGACTTGGGCAGGGTAACAA
>CM053773.1:6415825-6485931 GCA_028658325.1 Potorous gilbertii
TACTAGGAGTGTGATAGATGTATTCCTATCCTCATTGAAACATAAAAGAACTGAGGCTCAGAGCGTCTCATGTCCACGTTCATGGATTTAAACTCACGTCTGCCCGATTTCAAATCCAGCACACCACTTCTCTTCCATATGACATTCTTTTGAATTTGGTTAGCTTTATCCATCTCCATGTACCTCAGTGCTTTTAATTCCTATATTTTTTGTTAGAGGCAGTGCTTTGTATACAGTAGACACTAAATGGTTGCTGAATCAGTGAAATAATTAATGATATAATCCAAGCAATAGCGTTTAGCACTGGTTTCTTTACCTGGGTTTATCACACGTTTTTTCTCTCTTTGGGCATTTCTAATTCTCATAGAGGGTATAAAGTTGTCTCAGTGCAGTGAAGAGCAGTAATTAACATGAACAGAACCTAGAATTTTTTAAAAGTTAAAGTACTCCTTATTTATTCTTGTAAATTGTATTTATTTTTATCTAAGGATTCTGAAGCCAAGTGGTCTTCTCTTCATAGGGTACGTTTCTGGAAGCTCAATTCAATCCTGAAAATTGGATTTTACTGAAGGGACAGGAAAAAACCCCACAAAAATAGTTTCCCTTCAGGAGATAAAACATTGACGGGAAGATTTCTTCCTTGATAATGTTATGATCTATGTCCAATCTATATCTGTGACACCGTAGAAACATTCACAAAAGAATAGAACGGTGCGATTAAAAGCCTTCTCTTTTGAAAGAGCAAGAATTCTTTCTGACAGTATGATTCTAACCCTGTCTGATTTTTAGGGGTGGGATTAGCCACCAGAAAATTGGGAAATTTGGCCAAACCCACTGTGATCATCAGCATGAAGGGTGATATTATAACTGTCCGGACTGAGAGTGCCTTTAAAAATACCGAAATCTCTTTTAAGCTGGGTCATGAATTCGAAGAAACCACAGCTGATAACAGGAAAACAAAGGTGAGAGGTTAACTTTGTTCTACTGTGTCCCTAATCTACTGAAGGAGAGGTAACAAGATCATGTCTCCTTGCTGTTGCTGACCACACTAATTACTTCATAATTCGTCTAAAGAGAAGTCTTCATTTTGCTCAAAAACAATATGTCTTGGGTGACTTACCCTGTGGTAGTGACTCAGTATAGAATAAATTGCTTCTTTGTTCAGCTCAGTTCCAAAGCCCATTATGTGATTGTGTCTTTGCAGACTACTATAACCTTAGACAGAGGAGCACTGAATCAAGTCCAGAAATGGGATGGCAAAGAGACTACAATAAAGAGAAAGTTGGTGGATGGAAAAATGGTGGTGGTAAGAGCCTTTTCTTATTCCTGAATACTAAAAAGATAAAATTGCTGATGATGGCATTTTAGCCATATGACATCAAGGAACTGAGATTTTGTTGGGATGGGATTTCCCACCACTCTCCCAGATCACTGCCCAACTAAGCCTTTAAATCTTAAAAAGTTGCCTGGTGCTTAGAGAGATCAGGTGACCTACACAGAGTTCATGTTAGAGGCAGAATTTGAACTCTGATTTTCCTGACTCCAAAATGACCACACTGCTTACCTGTGTTGCTGTTTCTTTAGTCATTTATTTATCAAAACAAATTTTTTTCTTTGAAACATAATAGGGAAAGACCTAGTTCAAATGGGTGAGAACAAAGTTAAATATTAAGACATAGTTATTTGGCAAAATTAGAGCTCATATAGACAGGGCCACAGCTAAAACAGTTAAATCATTAAGACCATCCTTTTGGAGGATGGCCCAGTAAATTACTCAGAACAAGAAACAAAGGAATCTCAGTAAAGATGCTTCAGACTAGGTAGCCTCAAGTTTCCTTCCAAATGTGAGGTTTTCTTACCTATTACAAAGTAAGGTAAACACAAATAAGCCTCATTAATTGGAACCCATTGAGGGAAAGGTGGTGGTGAATTAATAAAATATCTGAATTGTAGAATATTTGAAAAGAAATAGAGTTTCTTTCCCTTTCAAGGACACTTTTTTGTATTCTATTACAGAGGCTAACAAAGTGCTGGCCAGTTGAGGTCAGTGGAGATCTGTTTTAATGAGCAGATAAAATAATGAAGCAGGCCAGATAAGGTGACTCATAAAGTCCCATCCAACTAGAAAGTTTTGTGACTTTATGATTAGAGTTTATCCGAGATATCAAATGTTAATGTGCTCTTTTTCGTCTCTAAATCGCATTAAAACTTGTTGACGGTATTTTTTTGCTTAGTAAATCCTTTTCTACAGTTTTCTGCTCACCAAACCTGATGGCCTGTTCTCAGTACTACTTACCTATGCTGTAGCATTTGACAAGGGGGAACACCCTCTCTTCTTCCTTAACCTCCATCACAATGCCTCTTCTCTAACCACTCATTTTACGTCTCCTTTTTATTTTTCTTCTGGTTCACACCTTGTAAATATAGACGTCCCCTATGATTTTGGCCTCTTTCATCTCCTTTTTTCTCTCTGTTCTCTTTCTCTCTCTTTTCACCCACTCCTCTACTATCCTGGATTCAATAGCATGCCAATGCGGATTCTCCTTAACTGATAGATTAATGCATGATCTTAGGCAGGTCATGTCCTTTCTGGATCTCATTGCTGATACACTAATATTTCCAGACCACATCTTTGATCAGGTCAATTCCTTGTTTTAGGGCATCCGGCTTCTCCTAACTGCCTACCAAATAAACTTCACATTCCTTCCTTAGCCTGTCATTTAATGTCTTCCCCAATCTGACCCAACCCACCCTTCTTTCCCACTAGAATACTCTTTTCATTACCCTAATCCACTGAAACTCCACCTAGCTTTCATGGCTCAACTCAGTGGCCACCAGCTTAGAAACTTTTTGCTAGTGCCCTGCCTTTACCAAATATGATATAGTATTCATAGGATAATACACTTAGGGTTCAAAGGGATGTTAGAAGTCAACTAGCCCAGACTTTTTTTTTTTTTGCAAGTGAAGGAAATGAGATCTAGAGAGGTTTAGTGACCTGCCTAAGGTCACATAAAGTAAATAATGGAACTTGAATTTAAACTTCAAATCTAGGGGTTTGCCTATTTTCTTATGCTGCTTCTCAACTCCAACAGCACTTTTCATACTTCTTCCTGGTGGTTCCCACATTCTGCTGTCTCTTGATAATTTGGTTGTCTTATGTTTCCTACTAGACTTTAAATTCTCCTGCAGGGAATTTTTTAATATTTGTATGATCCATGTTGTTTTACACAAAGAAGGTTCAATAAATATTTATTGACTGAATAAATGAATCAAAGGCAAATTTCAACTCAGTCCAAATATTTTAAAAGTCTAAATGACTGATTTTAGACATAATGACACTTTGCTGCCATTTAAATTTGAACCTACGTTTTAAAAAATACCTATATTTGACTACTAACAATTTGTGATTTAGTCTGGATTTTAGACACTTAATCCATTTTCTTTCTTCTAGGAATGCAAGATGAAAGGGGTTGTTTGCACTAGAATCTATGAGAAAGCATGAGAAAATTCAATCTCCTCACTCAAATGGAAGTGAATGTGGAGAATCAGGCTAGATCAATAAACCAAGCCTGATGCTGCTGCTTTTTTGCTCTTTTCATTTGTACCTACCAGGAAAAGGACTAAACTGTGGAACTGTATTTAAAAAGCTGGATTGTAACTAATTTAAACTGCCATGGTCGTTGAAATCAAAGCAATATATTATGTAGGTATATACACTACATTTAATCTAGTAGCACTAGTTAGTCTCAAAGGATTGAGTATATCACTTATATACTTGGAAAGTCTTACTCTTATCTACAATCTCTGTGATGGATTAGAAATAATTCTAATAATCAAGATTTCAGTGAAACTATAGCTCTGCTCATATAGTTGTTGGGAGCTTGCAGCTGATTGAAGGCTAGGTACCATTGTAGATTCAGGCTCCTCTTACATGGCTTCAGTGAAATATCTTAGTTTCCAGATCTCAAAACATAGTCTAGATTTCAAAAAAACAATCTAGATAGCAGATGAATCTGGTTTAATCACAGGATTAAAAAAAATGCAATTTGTCTCTGGCTACAGAGACTCTAGATTTTTGTCACCTAAACAAAATGAGATTTATTGTGATAAATAAATAGTTCTTCAATGCAATGAAATAATAGTTAATTATTCTATAATTGATAGTAGTTAATTAGTGCTGATATCAATTTCCTTTGCCAACCAATTTATATTGGGAAGTGAAAAAATAAATTCATTAGAATTCCAGAAAGCCTTTAACAAGTATTTAAAAACTTCTAAAATACTGTTATTTCATTAGTATGTTTATTCCCTTCACTAATGTAGTCCATAGTACCTTCCTTGCCTTAGAAAATTATTTCGCAGCCTTTTTGGTCAAATGACCTTATTGCCTAGGGTCCATCTTTCTCACCTTGGGCAGCTCAAAGCTAAGATAGGTTGGTTCTCCAGGTGACAGACACATAGCCCACTCATAACCTTGCAGTTTCTTAGGACCTGTCAGACTCTATTTTGAGAAACCAAGGTGACCTCTGTGAACTTTAGTAGAGGAATAAAATGTATAGTTTCTTTTCAACCAACCAAATTTATTTTTGTTGGATGCCATGGTTGACTCTATTAACAGTTTCTTCTTCATGCCTTAGTTTTATGTGTAGGTAGACAATTTCTACCTTCTCATTTATTTTCCCTTCTGGATCTATCCTTTGCAATAAATTTTTACTTTCTAAGAATAATAACTTCTTTCAAAATATTATCGCCCTGTTCTTCTTTGACCTCAAAAAAGAGCAACCAAGGGCCTGTCCTTGAAGCCTTAAGGGATCAACCCCCATATCCAATTAGAACTACCTGTCTGTGGATTTCAGATCCCTGTGGCAGTAGTTTTTATGTACCACTGGCATATTAGGCCAACAGGTCTCTATGGGATGTCACTAACCTCATCTAGTTTTAGTTTCTATCAAAACAAGCTCATTAAAGGGGAAAGAGTAAAAAGCAACACTGGTCATTTTCAGAGGTCAGTGGTAATCAAAATTTCCTACTTCAGGAATCCTGTTCCTTAATAAAAGTCCTTGCTCTCTTATGGATTGTTTTGGCTCATTTACTCAACACAAAAGTCATAGGAAATCCTCCATTTTCCCCCTTCAAAACAGGAAAAGTGAAATGGCACCGATTATGAGGGCAAGAAAACGTCACCAAGACAGGTGAAACATATTGTCTTTTAAAAAAGAGACTTTCAGCTATTTGTTCACCACATCTATAAAGCCAGGGAAAAAAAATGACAATAACATGCTCTGGGATGTAAAAATTTCAAAAATGTTATTTAATCTGGAGTTTCATTTGGAGTCCAATGGTGACCATGATGACAATGTACTTAATGAATGACAATGAACCTTTAGTATACTTAATTTCATTTAATCCTATGAAGAATCCTATGAAATGGTGGAAGTATTATTTCCATTTTGTTATGGAATATTATTTGATATGAAATAGTAATTCCATGTTATTGTCATTTAAATTATAATATTGTTCTCATTCAAATATGGGAAAACTAAGATTCAGAAAGTTTAAGTGTATAGCTCAGAGAATCACAGTAAGTGCTGAGTCAGAGTGCTGAACTCTAGGTCCAGAGTTCATGTCACTAACTGAGGCTAATTTATAAAAACTCAGACAAAGGAACCAATCATAACATCTTAGAACTGAAAACCTTTTAATAGTGGATAACACGGATAACAACAGATATCATTTATACCCTGGAATGTTTTAAGGTTTGCAAAGTACTTTACATATGTTATCTTGTATGTTTCTCATCATAAATCCTATGAAAGAGATGCTATCATTCCCATTTTCCAAACAGTTGAACTGAGGCTGAGAAATGGATGAATTTCACCCATGTAGGAACTCTACTTAATGAGTATTGGAGCAAGGATTTAAACCTAAGTCTCCCCTTGATACAGTCTCAACATAGAAAAGATCATATCACAAGATCACAGAGAAAGGTAAATGATAGCTAACATTTATATAACACTTTAAGGTTTGTAAAAAACTTTAGATAGATTATCTCATTTGGATTCTCACAGTTTGGTGAAATAGTTTTTAAAAATCATCTCTATTTTGCAGGTAAGGACACTCAGGTTGACAGAGGTAAAGTGACTTGCCCAGGGTCATACAGCTAGTAAGTGTCTTCAATCCAAGTTTCTCTGACTCTGAGGTCACTGCTCTATCCACTGCCTCCCAGAAACAGCGTTATAGGAGGATCCTTGGAAGCTATCTCGTTTAACCCCTATATTTTATAGATGAAGAAACTGCGACCCGAGGAGATTAAGTGACTCATCCAAGAGAATTCAAATAATTAGAATCACAAGAAAAATTTGAACTTGAGCTGGATGGCTGAAGGGCTGAAATCTTTAATTTTAAAGCTTATTTATTTAATAACCAAAATCACTAGGACAGGGGTGGGGAAGCTGTGGCCTTGAGGTCACATGTGGCCTTCTAGATTCTTGGGTACAGTCTTTTGACTGAGTCCAAGTTTTACAGAACAAATCCTTTTATTAAAGGGATTTGTTTTGTGAAGTTTGGATTCAGTCAAAGGGCCACATTTGAGGACCTAGAGGGGCACAGGTAGCCTCAAGGCCACAGATTCCCCACCCTTGCAGTAGACGAATAAAACCACAGACTATTAAACACAGCAACCTTCCTATTTCCCTAGCTCTACTGCTAACCATAGAATTTTCCAGTTGTATAGGAGCTCAAGATCATCTCGTTTTCTAGATCTTCTATTTTATGCGTGAAGAAACTGAGATTTAGAGAAGGACCTGCCCAAGGTCACTAGTCTAGTCTGTGGCATATTGGGAATTAGAACAGAAATCTGACTTCCAGACACGTCTACTTTTCATTACCTCTATCTTCGACTTGCCCCACGCTCCTTGAACTTTACTAAGGATGATTCCCACCCTTCCTCATCATAAACTGTTATTCTTATTTTGAGGTCTGATTACTTCTATTATTTTAAAAAGTTCTTTGTTACTGACATGATTAGTAAGACTTCCTCTGGCCAGATACCTTCTTGCATCAAAAAATTGTGATAAGGACTGTGATAGGTAGCATTTTCATCCTTGTTGTCAAGTAATGTAGAGTGAGAGGTCATCAGACCAAAAAGGAACCAAGTGTTCTTGTCCTGAAATCAAATGTCAGAAGGACCAGAAGCACCTAGTTCAAGCCAGGAGCAGAGACGCAATCAAGGTCTTTGTTAGGGAAGCAGCTCATTACTCCATATCCTTGCTGTTTCAATGATAGCCTTCAAGATTGGCTTTCTGCCATAGTTCAGCAGATGGGAAAATGAGTTTTTTAAAAATAACAAAATGTAGGCCAATAGGGAAAACAGAATTAGAAAATACAAATTCCACTAAAGCCAGGCTGAGTAGAAATCATGCTAGTGTTGGATTTGGGAAATCAAGCTAAATAGTTTTGTAATTTTAGGATGAGACTAATGTTTGACTGTATCTTTCCCACATAGTATCCATTTTTAAAATTAAACAAACAAACAAAAATGTATGCAAGGGAGAAGATGACTCAGAAGATCGGCACTGAAACGCAAAGCTTTCAATTCCCAACTTTGTGGGTTAGAATTGTGGAAGAATGTAAAACAAGTTGTTTTATGTGAAATGAATAGGTCAGGGGTTCCCAACTTGGGGTACACATACAACTGGAAGGTAAGAGTAGCTCGTCAGGACAAAATTTGATTAAAAAAAACCCATATTGTTCTGCTAAAGAAATTAATCTATTTTATTTCTTATGTGTACATGTATGGTAAACATTAAGATTTGTATGAGAAAATTTCTTGAGAGGCAAAGTGAATAAGGACAGAATAGGTTGGGAAACCCTAGAATACATGATATCTATACTAGCATGAAAGCGTCAATGTCCCTGCTGGTGTTATAGTTGCTAGGATTGTGATATCAAGGCTCTAGAATACATCTCATCTTATCTAGCAAGAAAAGAAAAGAAAACAGCTTTTGGCATTAGTTCCTGCTAAAAACAAAAAAACCACTTTTTTATGTATTATAAGTTCTGTGCTTCATTGAAATGCAATTATGACTGGCTCTAAGCAAATCTAAGTTTAACATTTTCGATTTAAAATTAAAAAAATATATAAATTAATGAGTAGGTATTAGCAAACAACAGAGTATAATGGAAAGATTGCTGCATTTGGCATCAGATAAAATGAGGAGAACTAGGTTCATATTCTAGACCTTAGGTAAGTCCTCTTTTGTGGGCTTCAGTTTGAACTATGCTGCCTTGATGGTCCCTTTCAGCCCTAAATCTACCATGAACTTTAAGAGAAAATTCTCTGTAGAATGCATCCAATCATAGAGCTAGAGCTAGAGTAGCTATTAATGGTTGTGGATTTATCCTGTCTTCAATGTACCTCTGGGCAGCTAGGTGGCACCTTAGTGCACAGAACCTACAGTCAGGAAGACAACTTCTTGAGTTCAAATCTGACCTCAGAAACTTATTAGCTGTGCAGCCCTGGGAAAAAGTCACTTGACTCTGTTTGCCTCAATTTCCTCATCTATAAAATGAACTAGAGAAGGAAATGGCAAACCACTCCAGGATCTTTGACAGGAAAACCACAAATGGGGGCCACAAAAAGTTGGTCACAACTGAAACGACTGAAGACCAACAGCTGAAGTAGGAAATTTTGATTACCACTGACCTCTGAAAATGACCAGTGTTGCTTTTTACTCTTTCCCCTTTAATTCATCTCTATGGGATCAAAACAAGCTCAACAGCTGAACTCCCATCAATTCATAAGTAGAGCAGCAAGGCCCAGAAAAGTTAATGAACTTGCCCAAGATCATAAGCCCAAGTCATCTGACTCCAGGTACAATGCTTTTCCCACCCACTGATGGTGGCATTGTGTCCTCCTTTAACTAGTTTCTCCCTCAACTTGCTGTATGATCTCAGGCAAGCCATTTAACCAGTCCCTGTCTCAGTTTCTTGCATAAATTGGAAGAATTTGAATATAATAATCTCTAAAGCCTCCTTCCATTGAATTTAACAAGTAATTATTAAGCACCTGTGGTGTACAAAGTATTGTGCAAAGGACTGATGAAGAAGAAAAGTTCAGATAAGAGAGAATTAGGGCCAGAAAAACTTAAAAGATCTTCTAGTTCAAGCCCTCTTCATTGAGGATGCTGCATAAAAGACAGAGTGATTTTTCACAAGCTCACACCGGTAGCAAGGAGCAGAGCCAAGATCCAACTAATTCTTTCTCCCTCAGCGTTCATGGCTCAGTTCCAATAGAGTTCCTTTACAATGTACCATTGATATAGGCTCTTATGGAGAGAGAGCAAGTTATCTGTTAAAGATCTGGTATCTTCATGAGTTGTGAGAAAACTAAGCATTATCAGTGTAATATACAGCTTCCAGAAAAGTGAAATCTAAGACTGCAATTAAGACAGGCACACTGTCACTGGGGATGGAAGGCCAGTGGCTGCCTGTAGATCTGAAGCCCTTCAGTTTCGCTACATGAGCTTTTTGGAGTCTGTGTGTCTGTTACTGAGGAGGCAGACATAGCTTCTCCATTGCAACCTGGAGAGATGTGGGAGCAGAAATCTCCCCAGGATGAGGGGTAAGCAGCAGACTGGGACATTGCTTCCTCAAAGGAGCAGCTATGGCCACATGGATTGAAAATTGCCTACCATTTTGTTTGCTGATGTTTAAGATTCTTAGTTTACCATTTTCAAGAAGTTGTAGTTATGATATCCTAACAGATGGAAGCCATGATGATCTGCAGATGGATCTTAAAAGATGAACCCAGAAGTACATTTCAAGGAGCAATACCCAGTATTGCCTAGCAACCATCAGTCACTAGGAAATCATCTGAGGCCAGCAGAGAAATGCTGAAAATTATCACTATGGTAATACCAGTAAAGCAATGCATCTCAGATGCTACCATGTCAGTCACCAGAAGAGGGTGCACTTCCAGATCAATGCATCTTGAAGACACACCAGACCTAGAGGGTCCAAGGAAGGTGATGACATTTTTAGAAGATGCCATTGATCCTGCAATGCTATTACCAGAAGACATTAAAACAGAAGTTCACAGTTTCATATATAATCCTTTTCCTTTTGTTCTTCTTCATATGTTTATGTTTATTAATTTTTTATAATTCATAATAAAAGAAGAAAAAAATTTTAGAAGAGACAAAAAAGCTGACCTGTTTCCCTTCTGCGTCTTTCTTCTGTCTATAATTTTAACAGAATGGAGGACTTGAGTCATAAAAGCTTCCATTTCTTTGACCCAAGTGTCTGTAATCAGGGAAATATATAAACTGACTTTGAATTGTTACAAATGCCCTATATACTAGAAGTTCCTGCCAAAAGATGACTAACTTCCTCTACACTATAGGAAGGAGAGGCAACTCTGTTGGGGTACTTAAAGATGCCCCAGATATTTTACACACCATTAATTAATTTATTGTTACATACTCAGATTATCCAATGAGGCTGGCATTCTGATCCAAGCAATGAATAAATCAGTTTAGCCCAGTCAGTCAGTATTATGTTACACGTAAAAAATTTCCCATGTTAATAGGAACTGATATTTGTCACTTCCTAATTTTTAGCAAAAGACTTTCACCATCAGCAAAGTTTCACTGTTTTTTTTTTTTTCAAAAAGTACATTAGCCTAGGAAGCAACTAAAAGTCAAAGGGTAACTTCAGCTTTTTGTATTGGCTTACTCAGACCTCAAACTAAGAGGAACCCCCACCCCAAAAGTAAGTCAGTTTTTGTTGTTAAGTCACATCCAGCTCTTTATGATTCCATTTGGGGTTTTCTTGGCAAGGATATTGAAGTGATCTGTAACTGAGGGAAACAGGATTAAGTGACTTGCCCAGGGTCCCAGAGCTAGGAAGTGTCTAAGGCTGAATTGGAACTCAGGAAGATGAGAATTCCTGACTTCAAGTGGGGCATTCTATTTACTTCTCCACCTAGTTGCCTCTTTAATTCAATCTGACAAACTCTTATTAAGCATTTATCATGACTAAAGTACAAAAATAAGCAAAATATGTGAAGATGACAGATTACTGCCCTGATAGTTTTCAATCTACTGATGGGGTGGAAAGACCAAAGATTTATAAAATAAAGTTATAATACAAATTAGATTGGTGTATCAAAGAAGTCCAGCTGACTATTCTGTGATTCAGGGAAGGAGGGAACATTTAATGAGAGATAGCACCTTAGTTCTAGGTTGAACAGGTACATATGAACAGATGTCATAGAAGGCAAAGTGAGAATCTGGTATTCTGAATATTTTAGTTGAAGAGAGAGAGAAGGGAGTAAAATCACTGGATTGTAAAGACTGAATTTCAATGGATAGGTGACAGGAATGATGGCACCCAAGACTTGTGAAACAAGGAGTGATATAATCAGATTTGTACATTAGGAAAGCTTAGGATTTGTATTGTAAGATCAAGGATTAAAATAAAAAGTTTTATGGACTCTTGAGTAGAGCCAGACAGGAGATTATGATTAGTTAGGGGCAGAATAGAGTTTAGAATTTCTGAGAAGAAGCTGTTCTGAGTGATGCTGAGTCTCTCTGGGTGGCTGCAGGTATAGGGAAGTCCTGAAAGGTGAAAAACTGGAACTCTAGAGGGTTGGAAGAGCTTGAAAAGGAATAAGACTCAGCTTCCTGGAAGAAACAATGGAAAATTATGAAAGATTTCACCCCAAATCATTCATCCATCCTTAGCTTTAATATAATTTACCATTGCTATTTTACTTAATAAGGTAAATATCATTACCTTGTGATTGGTAATCAGTAAATAAGCATTTATTAAGCTCATAGAACTCTATGCTACACACTGCATTAAGGGTTGAGGATACAAAGAAAGTCAAAACCAGTCCCTGGTTCCAAGGAGTTCATATTCTAATGGGGGAATGTAGGGGTAATCTAAATGGGAAATGGAATGGTAATGTATATTCATTAATAGGCCCACGCGACCTGTCTGGGTCACATGGAAGTTTGAGTTATATGAATCCTGTGGTGAGAGGAGCTTGCTGAATGAATGGAAAAGGAAGGGGTGGAGCAGGAAGGATGGAACAGGAAGAAGCAGAACTAGAGCAGAGCTGAGAGGAAATGAGACAGACGAGTCAGATCTGGGAGAGAGAGAGAAAACAGACAACCGACTGTGAGTGAGAGAAGGGTCTTTTGCTTGAGGTGTTCATTTGTGGGAAGGCCTGATAATGTGCATAGATTTATTGGTTATTATAATGAATTTCTTTGTTGCTATGATGGATATGGCTTTCTGGTGTTGGGATTTGGCTTTCTGGTGTCTGAATAAATGTTTCCCTTCTGCCTTCTATATGGAGAGTCTGTTATACTTTGTGATTCAGAACTACACCAGCATATTCATAGTTGCCGTGGGCGCTGTGAATATCATGTTGCTGCTACAGAGAGACAACATGCAAACAATTGTGTGCAAACAAGCTACAGTTAAGACAAATTGGAAATGATCAAAGAGGAAAGAGATGGAGAAAAGCTTCTGGCAGAAGGTAAGATTGGTGCTTGAAGGAATCCAGGAGATGGAGACGATGAAGGAGAGAATTCCAAGCAAGAAGGACAGACGTATTTTTATTAATTTATTTGTATTAAATATACAGAAGAAGTTGAAAAGTGAGATTTGGAAGGATTGTAGATTTAAAGCTGGATGGGAACCAAATGCCTCATTTTATAGGCAAAGCAACTGAAACTGAGAGGAGTTAAGTAACTTGTTCAGGCACCTAAAAGATACTATAATTCAATTTCCGCTTTGTAGTTGAGGAATCAAAGACCAGTATCATGTGATGTGCCCGTGGTTATGAAACTAGCAAGAAGAAAGGCTAGGAATATTGGGGTCAACTTTAGTCATAGAATCATGTGTCCTAAATGGAGAAGCACTTTAAAGGTCCAACCCCCTCATTTTAGAGATGACACAATTGAGTCCAAGAGAATTTGATTGACTTGCCCTAAATGTCAAAGGTTGTAAACAGGGGAACTGAGATTGGAACCTGAGTCTTCCCCAGCTCATTTTATAGAAGAGGAAACTGAGACAAATAAGCATTTATTAAGCTCATAGAACTCTATGCTACACACTGCATTAAGGGTTGAGGATACAAAGAAAGTCAAAACCAGTCCCTGGTTCCAAGGAGTTCATATTCTAATGGGGGAATGTAGGGGTAATCTAAATGGGAAATGGAATGGTAATGTATATTCATTAATAGGCCCATGCGACCTGTCTGGGTCACATGGAAGTTTGAGTTATATGAATCCTGTGGTGATAAATAGGGTTAAGTGACTTGCCCAGGGTCAAACAGCTAGTAAATGTCTGAGGTCAGATTTGAATTCAGGGAGATGAGTCATCCTGACTCCTGAACCATTTAACTGCCTTCCATAAAGTACAAGATACAGAAAGTAACCTAGCATAGCATGGCATGGTGTGACATGGCATGGCATAGCATAGCAGATAGAAGGCTGACTTTGAGGTAAGAAAGATCTGGTTTCAAATCTTACCTCTGATACATGCTAGGTATGTTATCTTGAGCAAATGATTTAGTCTTTAAATTGTACTCGCCACATAAGGTGTACTATGAATGTTTAACAATCATCTCTCAAAAAATTAATGCAGAACCTGTTTTTAAGTTTAATCTGCATCATTAACATTTTTCCATCACTTTCTTAAGTCTAGACAATCAACAATACAGAAAATCAGACCTTGATTTCTATCATTTTCCAATTTCCAAGGTAAAAGTACTCACACTGAAATTTAATAATTGGTTCTCATTGTCCAGTAGGAACTGGCTTCAGCCAGTCTCTGTCTATAAGTTATAGATAAATTGCAAATTAATGTCAGTTTGGGGTTGGGGAGGGAGTTTTCATACTGATATAGCTCCTATGCTGATGAAAACACAGGAACAAACCAAAAACCAAAGTTAAAAAAAAAAGCCCTCTTTAAAATGGGAGAAAATTCTGCCTTACAGAACTATAGAATTTAAAACTAAAAGAAATCATCCTACTCCATCATTCAAGTATCATCATGGTGCAGTGGAAAGAGCAATGACTTTAGTGTCAGAGGACCGACGTTCTAACCTCAGTTTACCTATTTACAACCTTTGAGATTTAGGGCAAGCCAATCAAATTATCTTGGACTCAATTATGTCATCTCTAAAATAAGGGGGTTGTACCAGATGACCTTTAAGGTCCTTCCCTGTTTGGGACACATGAGTCTATGACTACAGCTGACCAAAATATTCCTTGCTTTTCTTCATGCTAATTTCATAACCATGGGCAAATCACGTGCCTGAACAAATTACTTAACTGCTCTCAGCCTCAGTTACTTTGTCTACAAAATGAGGTGTTTGGATTTGATGGCCCTTCCAGCTTTAAATCTATAGTCCTTCCAAATCTCCCTTCTCAATTTCATCTGCACATTAAATACAAATAAATCAATAAAAATGTCTGACCTCCTGATCTGAAATTTATTTTAGGAGACTCAAGAAATAATCAACCTTAAAAATATGGGAAATTATTTTGAACAATACATAAAATGGTGGCAGCCTACCAAAATCTGTAAAAAGATGCCAGGCATCCTTCAGGGCTAAATGTGAATGACAAGGACAAAGCTTCCGATCTCCTGTTAAGATACCGTGTACTCAGGTCCCTGGAGGACACAGCTTAAATAGTGATAAAGTCACATGTGCCAATGATTTGATTACTGTTGGTTTCATTCCCAGTTGACAGAGAACAAGTTGTCCAGTTTTGAGGCCAAATGTCTCTAGCTGATGACATGAAGATAAGAGATCACACTTAAAGCTAGAAGGCTCACAGTTTTGTCTCCTTTTTCTGTCTTGAAACTCTGCCCATACAGAGTCAATCCCTGTGACAAATGATCAGTTACAAAAGATATTCCATTTTCAGAAAACCAATTACACAGGGACATGCAGAAAGATTCCTTTAGGCAGTTTGATGATGTGTTAGGTTCTTGTTTTGTCCAGGAACCCCTGATTCCCATACAAAGTAGATGCTGGTTTCCATCTCATTGGAGGTCTTCAAGCCAGGGCTACATGTCTACTCCTCAGGGCTTGTTTAATGAGGTTTCATGGTCTGGAGCATGTTGGAGTAGACGACCTCTGAGATACCTTCCAACCTGGACATTCTGTGAACAGCAGCCAATCTGATTTGCATTTTTCATGACCGTTTTATACTCCAATACGTCCTATTCCAGGTGCCAAGTTCTTTGACCCTAGAGGGAGCATGGGAAGTCCGCTGCCCTTATTTGACAGGCAGGCAGGTGGTGGAAAAGACAGAATGCAGGAATTGGAATCAGGAAGACATGACTTCAGTCCTGCCTTAGCCACTTCCTAGCTCTAGGACTCTGGGTAAGTAAGTCACTTCCTCTCTCTCAGCTTTAGTTTCCCCATCTGTGAAATAAGGATAATATGAACACCAGCTTCACAGGGTTGCTATCAGTCAATAAACATTTATTAAGGTCCTACTATGTGCCAGGTGCCATAATAAGTGCTGGGGATACAAAGAAAGGTAAAATTTCCTGCTTTCAAGGAGCTCATAGACTAATAGAGGAGCCAACGAGTCAACAACCACATACAGCGGAGTTGTATATAGGCTAAATTTGAAACAATCAACAGAGGGAAAGCACTAGAATTAAGAAGGGTAGAGAAAGGTTTCTTTTTATTGTAAGGACTGAATTTAATAATGTCTATGAAGCACTTTGAAAATTTTCAAGTACTATAGTATTAATTAGCTCTTACTCAGTAGATAATCATTGTATTTCATTGATGTCGCTCTTTCCTTGTCCTAGAAGTTCATACGCTCTATTCTTTCTACATACCTTAAGGCAGACCTGCACAACTTGGCATTGGTAGGGGCCAGAACTAAAAAGGCTAAACTTCTTCAGACTGCAGATAGGCTTTTAGCAGCTCATTTTTCCAACTAAAGATATAATTAATGATAAAATTATTTTGCAGATAAACCATATTTTAAAAAGAGAAATTTCAATTAATATCAATTACACTTTTTACTTAAGATTTTTGTCTATCCTAAAATTGCTCCTCTCAGACTAGAGACAAACTGATAATAGCTGGTTGCCAAGGGTCACATGACAAACAGGAGAAAGTGCACATTGGCAATTCACCTGCCAAGTTACATGATGGGCACAGTAGTGACTAGTGGAAGGCGAGTTAAGCAGGACATGGGCAAAGCACTCATTACACATTTACTTTCTTTTACATCCTCTACATTTTTTGAGAGCCAGCTGAAATCCTTTGGCAGCCAAAAGGGGCCATGGGCTATATGTTGTGCAGGCCTGCTCTAAGATATCATACTATTCAGCTCACAGTAGCACTTCCATAAATTTGCCTGGGGTTGGGGATGAGGATGAGGACCCTAAAACAATGAGGAGACTTGCTCCTCTTAACCAGAATCAAGTGTAACATCGTGGTGCAGGAGCTAGTTGTACTCAAGTACCAAGATAGTTGGTACCTTAGAAAGACTCCCATGACTGAGTCTGAGTGAGTGAACGAAAGAATAAACGAAACCTAAGTGATTACTATTTGCAAAGCACTGGAATAAGAACTTCAGATATAAATGGAATGGTCTGTTAGTCATTAACTAAATGCATTTACCTCAAGTCTATACCATTGCACTGATTGCTCCATTCCTAAAAATGCAGGAGAAAAATTCAGGTTTGGAAGAAGGAGTTCTCTATACATTTTATCCAGGAATAGATGTGATTAATGGAAACAACATTCAGTAAAATAAAATTTCCACATCTGATTTGGCTTTAGCTTTGAACTAGGGCTAACAATAAAGCTACAAAGTGTGATGTGGACTCAACCAAAAACCTATCTCTTGGAGGCTCAGAGCTTCTCAGTGTAGCTAGAGAAAGTTATATAATTGTACTGACTAATTTCAACCTCACAGCAGCAAGGCAATGCTTCTCTTCCCTCCAATCAGTTTTCTATTCCTCTCATTACAGTAGCTATTCCAAACATTCCTTCCCTCCTTTGCCCTCCCTTCTCACTCACCCCACATAGCCAATTAGTTATTTCTTTCTCCACAACATCTCTCAGATACATTCCTTTCTCTCTGCTCACACAGCCACAGATCTGACATAGGTTCTCATCACCCCATTCTTAGACTATTGCATCATCATCTTCTTGGTGCCCCTACCTCCAGTCTTTCCCCATTCCAATCCATTGTCTAGAGTTGCCAAAAATGACTTTCCTAAAGGACAGTTCTGAGCATTTTACCACTTACTCAATAAACTCCATTGGTCCCCCATTACTTCTAGGGTCAGACAAAAAGCTCTTATATCTGACATTTAAGGTCTTCATGACCTAGATTCTTCTTATCTTTATCATCTGACTTACTTGCTGTATTTCACACATGACAAGATGTACTGCACTCCTATCTTCATAGCTTTGTATTCGCTTTGTACTGGATCCAGTTATTCATATGTTGCTCTTCCATTAAACTGTAAGCTTCTTGAGGACAGGGGCTGTTTTTAGTCCTTTTTTTTGGTATCCCCAGTGCATAGTACAGTGTTGACACAAGGTTAGCCCTTAATAAATGCTTATTGATTGACTAACTTTTTCGGGATTTACAGCCATATAGCATCATTTAGAATAATATTCATGTTAAGAGATAGAGTATTATATTAGAGAGTGGCTTTTGATTATTAAAATGCTTCACAATTTATATAGATGCACTGTTATCTTTGGTTTCATCAACTGAAATGGTGCTAAGGAGGAAAGGGGCAATGGCCCCTATTCTGTGCTCTTCATACCACACTTGGAATACTGTGTCCACTTATGGGTGGCACATATGGGAAACGACATTGACAAACAAGAGTATATATGGAGGAAAGTAACCAGCATGGAGAATGCACTGGAGAATATGCCATTTGAGAATCAGTTGACAGAAATGTAAATGTTTAGATTACAGAGGTGGGGAAGCTGCTGCCTAAGGGCCACTTGTGGTCTTCTAGATCCTTAAGTGTGGCCTTTCCACTGACTCCAAAGGCCACAAATGCCCCACCTCTGGTTTAGAATAAGAGAAGAATGGAGGGGAGAGTGTCTGATAGGTGTTTTTAAGAATTCAAAGGTGACATGTGGAGGAGCACTAAACTTATTCTATCCATGCCCAGAAAGCAAACTTAGTACAGTAGCAATAGATGGAAGTTACAGAAAGGCATATTTCAATTCCATGAAAGAAAGAGCTCCTTAACAATCAGAATTGTCCTTAAATATAATGCCTCAGAAAGTAGTAAGTCCTGTGTCACAGGATTTCTGTAGATTGAGACAAAATGACAATTCGTCAGGGATGTCAGACATTAAGTCAATAAATATCAAGGGCCTTCTATGTGCCAGGTACTTTGCTAAGCTCTGTGCATACAAAGAAATGCAAAAGCTAGTCCCTACCCTTGAGGAGCTCACATTCCAATGGATGTTGGAGAGAGGATTGCTGTTCTGTTAAAGATTGTGGTAAACAGCCTCTTAGTTTCCTTCTAATGCTAACATTCTTTGATTTTACTTTTATGCTGGATTAAGTAGCTAATTGGTGATGGATACATTCCAACCGTGCATACAACTGGGAATTGCTCAGACCTATGTAGGGAGGTCACTACATCAGTGAGTTGGGGGAGACTAATTACTATGGAAGATATTTTCATTTAGAATCACAAATGATGATTTAGAACCCCTAGCTAGGTTATATGCCAGGGTATTCAACAAGTAGTTAATATTAGAGTTGTCATTCATCATCAGTATCCCTACAAGGTATTCAGTGATATATTCTCTCTGTTCCATATGTACCCTTCTCATTAACCAAATATAGGTAGAGAAGTTCTGAAGGTCTTAGATGTAGTCCAACTCCTTCATTCTATAGGTGGGAAAACGGAGGCCCAGAAAGATCATATGATTTTATGCTCTCCCATGTGTAGTAAGTAGCAGAAATAGGTTTTGAACTCAGGTTTTTTAACTGCAAATTCAATACTCACTGTCATGAAATGGCCCTTGATTTCAAAAATCAAATTTGCTCAGGTATTTTTCTACTCAAAGAAACTCTCATCTTAATTTTTAGGGGATAGTCTACATTGGGAAAATGAAGCCCTTTCTTCTGTCATGAACCAAAAGTTTCTTACTCATTACCTACCATCAGAAACCTTCACTGACACAGAATGACAGACTCACATTGCTAGCCCATTAAGAGTTTACTATGTACTTTTCTGTTCTTTCTCTACAGAAACATGTCCCACCATGCATCCTTGTATACCCACCATGGGAAGGGCATCTTGGGCATGGTCACAGCCTGTTCAAAAAGACCCTGTATTGAATATACAAGTCATTGGAAGCTCACCCACGACTGGTTCATCAAGACCATTTTGAAATAAATAACAAATTTCATCACAAAATTCAACTTGGATAAAGTTCCAAGAGTTTTAGGGTGAAAGTTAAGTTTATTTTGCAATGCAGGAAATTACTGAGTAGGTTTGGGAATGCATTATTTTTTCTTTTTGTATAATTTCCAAAATGTTTTCTTCAATATTTAGGAAAAGGGTCAGTACACAAAAGGGACAAGAAAATTAGCAAACAATATCCCAAACTTCTGGGTCTGGGAGCAGAAGGGAGTTTTGAAAACACGGATGTCCTGACGCCACACCAATGTGACTTAGATGATGGCTTTTCCAGATACATGTGGCAATGATACCTTGGGGATTCAAACTGGAATGGGGCCGTGTGCTCAAGGTGGACAAAACAATCCTGATTTAGATCCAGCAGAAAGAATGGACAATTCTTCCCCATTCTGGTGTAAACATATTCCCAGCTTGGTGTGGCAGAAGTAGCATATTGGACAAATAGAAGGGAAATATTTTCCAGCAGCACAAAACGAAAACTATCTCCATCAGAATCCATTAAATTCAATAAAATAAGCTTTTTATGAAGTTTTTTATGTTCATGAATTTTTATGTATTTCTGTGATGATTGTACTATATGTGTATATGTTGATAAACACCTTACTTTGAGAAACCACAGAATTTTTTATTTCATCTACATCTTTTGCTAGATAACTAATAAATAACAACGAATAGTATTAAAATTATTTTACTAAAACAAAAAGCACAAAGTCTAGTTAATAGTTTTAATCCTGGAGGCTCTTCAGAGAAATACATAGTATAAGTGGAAATGATGATGGCTCTTATATCACTTGTAGTATTTATGCTGAATAAGGGACATTTGATTTGTTCTATGCCATTAGCTGTTAAGCTCTTTAATGCTCCTCCACCTTCTTAGTCATTCTGGGGATAAAAATCAAGTTCTCTAACTGGAAATTCTTGTTACCTGACATATTTGTCAGGTTGTTTCTTACTCATTGCCGGTACCTCTAATAGAGAGTGAAAAGTATACATAGAGAATAAAATAGAAGAGAGTAGAACAGAGTTGAATCTGTACTCTCCTGCTTCTTGTCTCCAACAGTTTTCCTTTTAGTTTTTTTAATGGAAATCATCTGGTACAAAACTCTTTCCATTCCCCTTTTCAACTGTAGTTCTTTCCATATACTCCTCCTCTATTTTGCCTTACTTCCTTTACTCCAGTTTTATAGAAAGATATGACCCTCCTCTTTATTAAAGCTACCCTTAAACCAACCTTGATCTCATTCCCTCCTCCCTGTTCTGTGACCTTGTCTCAACCTGCCTAAAACTGAATTCAAGTTCTTCCATAAATCTGCCTCTAATCTCTTTAAAGTCTCATTGTTTTTTAGGTGTTTCAGTTGGGTTCAACTCTTTGTGACTCCATGGACATTCATGGGATTTTCTTGGCAAAGATACTCCAGTCATTTTCCATTTCCTTCTCCAGTGATAAATAGAGGTTAAGTTACTTGCCCAAGGTCACACAGCTAGGAATTTTCTGATGTTGGGTTGGAACTCAGGACTTCCTGACTCCAAGCCCAGCACTCTAACCACTTTGCCACCTAGCTGCTGATCTTCCTAAACCCCCACCATCTTCCTAATCTCTCAGGCTCATAATTTGAGATTATCTTTGGGTCTTCCCTCTTCCTCCCCCAATTCAACCAATCAGTTGCCACATCCTGTAATATCTTTTGTATCCAATTTTATCTGTAGCTTTACTGGAATACCTTCTTAATGGGTAGGTGGCATCTGCTTTCCCCTAAATTTTTCTGTACCTTGAGCACCAAAGAGACATGAATATGTGGGATTGAATGACCTCTGGGGAATTATGACAAAGGGCAATTGTCAGAAATTGTGCTGGCATCATATGCTCTAATGGAACTATAAAAAGGGCAGATGTAGTACTTTTTAAGTTTCACTTTTACTGATTGACTCATACTCCTGGAGCATAGCTGCAAGCCTGGGAGAAGACATTGACATGGGATTCCCAGGGGAGAAGTTCTCTTTTTTTCACCCAATTTTATTATTTTATTCTGAATTTAATAAACACAAAATAAAGTAAGCATTTATTGAGTAGAAAAAATCTACTGAGTAGAAAAAAAGGATTTGCATAAAAAACAATGAATCTCTACAACTCACTTTTCCTTTAAAGTTTATATTCAATATATAACTTTTAGGCATGTGTCATTTTTTTTGTTTTTACTTATAGTCTTCCTTATATTCTCTTTTCTGAAATTAAAAAAGTAATTCAATGACTCTCCTTTCTTTCTTTTCTGACAATTTTATCTCTGCCTCCCTTATCTCAGTAGAGAATTTCCCTTGGCTGGTCATGGAAGTTCCAAATAATGGTTTCTATTGTTTCCAAGATGTATAGCTTAGACATAAGGAGAATCAGAGACAAAAACTGGTCACTTGGGAAGATGTCATGAGGTATTTTCCCTTAAATCCTAATGACGATGAGATCAAGAATTCTTTATAAGGCAACCTTTGGGCCCTTCTGCTCCACTACAACATGCAGAATATATGATGGGAGAAACTGACAATCCTGACTATATTAAAATAGAAGCAGCTTGGCTAAAGCTGCTTAGGCATGAGCACTGTGTGATTTTTGTGATGTGCATCTGGTTGTAATGGCAAGCAAAGGAGAATTTTTTTGCTGTTTTTGTTTTAGTATAATCAAGTGCCTCTAATTGAATATTGCCTTTGATTGAATTAATCAAGAGTCTTTAACTAGAAACAGTATATATATGTATATATACATATATGTTTGTATTGTTAATTATTTTAATGTAATTAAAGATTGTCCCCACCATTAATGGGCCTGCCCATTAAGGGGAATTTGATTAGGGAGGATTTATAGGAAGAACCACATCTTTTGCTAATGAGGCACTAGCTCTTAAGTATTGTGCTGTCCTCTGCCTCTGAAAAGTGTATAAAGACTCTGAGGTGAGGTTTTACTTTGGAGCTTACTCATTGGAAGTGTTTGTTTGGCCAGAGGAGACTCTGGGCAGCTGCTAAGGAACCTCCAGCTTTGAAAACCCAGATGTTGGTGCTTCTTTCTCTGGTAACTATGTATGTAGGGTCTGACAGTTGCATCTTTCTGTTGATCTATGATGTATGAATTGCTTATTGTTAGAGACACACTTGACACTAACAAAATATCAAGGAAAATTTATTGCAGTAGAGTTCAGAGGAATTGACATTTTGGCCAAAGCGAGCTCCCATCCTCTTTTCAGGAGGAGGGAGCACGGAGTACAGAAGCAAGGTGAGCTCTATACAGTTAATTTTTTAAAAATCCTCCTATCAGGGGACGGATTGGTCAGTTCCCCTTTAGGTCACCACCTTCTTTACACATTCATTACATATCTCCTTCATATGTTTCCCCTCCCTTCTCTCACATATGAGAAGTTAATATGCAAGTAGCTTATTAAGCAAGTGCAAAGAAGAAAAACTTTCTCCTGGTTATTCCCGGTCATATTTCTGAACCAATTTAGGTCAAATCAGCTCCTACCCTGATTCTGCAGTTTTCTGAAGGCCACTGTCTGTCTCCTGATTGGTTGATTCCACCTGCAATCTGCTAGTTTTCTTATTATCTAACTTACTCTCAATGACTCCATCATCCAATAACAACTTCTGTGAAAACTTATCTCTTTGCCGTCTCTCACATTATATCAGAGTTGGAATCCCTTTTTGTTGATTTTGATTTCTCTGTATTTTCTCTGAAGTTCAGTGTGCTGACTTTTTCCCTGAATTAAGTGAATGATATAGGTGCTTGATTAAAATGATGTTTGACCCCCTCAAGTTGCTTTCCTTTTAGAAAAGCAGATCAAAGAACCTGTGATAGCAGCCCCGCCATGAGTGTCGGGGTGCTTGCTTTGATGCTGGTGTATGTATAGAGCATTTGGGACTGTGTGTCTCCACATGGGGAACTTGAGAAGGCTTATTTTAGGAGAATTATGATCATGTATAAGAGAAATTCCCTAGGGTGATTTTGGAACATGAATAGATACTCTATAACTGGTTCTAGTGAGTTAACCATATGCTTAAAGACATCATCAAAAGCTTATTTTCTGGAATTTCAGAGATTCTGGTGGTGCTAGTTTTTCACTTTGTGCTGCTAGAAAATATTTCCTATCCATTTGTCCAACATATGGTTACATTTGTAGACATTCCACTGAGCTAACCATATGTAGGAGTTTTGGGGACTTACTATGGAGGTTCCTCCACTTTGCCAGCTCTTGGGGATCCCAGAGATGTTTTTACTTATATTTAGAGAGAGGAATAGAATCTCTGACCCTGGGAATTTTAAAAGCTGAGGAAAGGAAGCTCCAGGAACTTGGAAGTTGAAGCACAGGCAGAATGTTTCAGCCAGCCCAGGACTGAAAACCCGAGAAAAAAATAATAATTTTCAGGATGACCTTTGGTTTTTCTCATCTAAGAAAAGCTGAGAGAGAACTCAAGGTGGTCTGCCAAAGAATATGTCCCAAAAGTGTTGGGGAAAATGTTTCTATGATTGTTCTAGTTATATCTTTGAAGAAAATATCTATCTTCTTGTAAAAGCTAGCTGATCTAAATGGTTAGATGAAACAGGGTGGTTGGTCATTGCCCCTCTCGAAAATGATGTGAATATAACTAAGTAGGGTCTTGAGCAGATGGCAGACACTCAACTCTCCTCAAAGTTCCTGAGAATCCTGAGGACAGAAATTGCTGCTTAGACCTGAAAGAGTGGGCCCAGAGGATCTACGTGATGATATGTTGTTTTCACTGTAGTAAATAAATTTTATCCCATGTTCCAGATGAATGTTTCTTTTTGGTAATAAATTGGGTAAAGACTCAAGATTAGGGTCTTAGTAGATTGGGGTATATATAAAAAAAGAATTATGAATTATTTACAGAATTCCTATGGGCTTAAAACACGGAGACACAGAGAATTAGGGAAAGTTTGAATGGTTAAGTAATTCCTGTGTGTTAGGGTTAGGGTTAGAATCGAGCGCATTTGTGTGAACTAATATAGCAAACTTTGAGTGCCATCTGGATGTGTTATACAAAAAAACATTAAAAATGTTTTGGAGATAATCGCTTGTTTGGGTCTTATATTAACTTTGCATTATAAATATAATTATATATTTTCATCATATATATGTGTAATACATATATTTTTTTCATACTTACTGTGTGTATAAACAGATATTTCTATCTTTATCTATCTTTATATGAATGATGTGTGCATGTAGGTGCACTGTCTCCTTTCATGGAATGCTAAATTCTTTGAGGTTAGGGACTATTAGGGACTATTCTTGTCTTTGTATTCCTAGGGTCTAATAGAACGTGGGGCACGTAGTAGGTCCTTAACAAATGGTTGTGTATTATTGATTGATTGTGGAGGACGTGTATTAGTTTCTTGGTTCTCTTAATTTCCTTATTGTAGCAACAGAATTATGTAGATTAAAGTAAACACAGTAGAATGAGCACTTGAGTCTAGAGCTAAAGAACCTGGTTTCAAATCCTGTTTCTGATAATGTTTTGGGTTTTTTTTTGCTGTTGTTCAGTTGTTTCAATCACATCAACTCTTCATGACCCCATTTAGGGTTTTATTGGCAAAGATAGTGGAGTGGTTTGCATTTTCTTTTCTCCAGCTTATTTTACAGATGAGGAAAACTGAGCCAAAAAGTTTAAGTGACTTGCCCAGGGTCACACAGCTAGAAAATATCTGAGGCCACATTTGAACTCAGGTCTTCCTGACTCCAGACCTGGCACTCTATACACTGTACCACCTAACTGTGCAATAGGTATCTACCTGCATGATTTTGGAAAAGCCATTTAATGTCCACAGGCCCATCATCTGTGCAGTAAGAAGATTTGACCAAATGACCTTTGGGGGCCCTGTCAATTCTAGTTCTATGATCCTATGAAGTTTATTTAAGAAATAGTGACAATAGTTTTTTTTTAACTGATTTGATAGGCTACTCTACAGCTTTTGTAATTTCTTTTTTTAATGTTTGTTAATATATTTTAATGATACTTCATTTCCCAGTATTTTCCTTGTCTCACTCCAAACCAGAAGTCTATCCCTTATAACAAAGAAATTTTAAAGAGAGAAAGAACACAGTTCAGCAAACCTAATCAACAAACCAGTCAATCTAAAAGGACATGTAACATTCTACCTTCATTGTCTCTCCAGCTCTACAAGCAAGGGAGGGAGATGAATTGTCACTTTTTTTGTCATTAAGCTTGATGTTACACAGCCTTGCTTCAATTTCTGCTCGTTTTTATTCTTTCCATTTTCACTGTTGCAGTCATTGTATATTCTTACCTGACGTACTTACTGCACTTTGCATTGTTCGTTCATTTAAGTTTTCTTGCGCCTCCTGAATCCATAATATTCATCATTTTTTATGACTTGGTAATATTCCATTATATTCATTTACAAAAATTTGTTAGACACTTCCTAGTTAATCAACAACTACTTTATTTCCAATTAATTACTGCTGCAGTAAATGCTGCTATACATATGTTGGTATATTCTGGGTTTTACTTTCTGTCTCCGACTTCTCTGAAATATATATATACTTAGCAGTGGGCTCTTAAGAGTCAAAATGTGTGGGTATTTTAGTGATTTTCCAAACGATATTCCAAATTGCTTTCCAAAATGGTTGGACTAGTTCATGTGAGCTATTTTAATTCCACACAATGCCTTCTCATCTTTCTCTTAATTTAAAGTTGATTCTGACCTTTAACTCTCCAAAAGTCTGACTGAACATGGACAATTAGCTGATTTAGAAATGACTTTCATGTTGATAACCACAGAATCCCAATCATTTTCTGGCTGTTAAGATATAGCCAGTTTCCTTTCCTTTCCTTTCCTTTCCTTTCCTTTTTCCTTTCCTTTTTCCTTTCCTTTCCTTTCCTTTCCTCCCTCCCTTCTTTCTTTCTTTCTTTCTTTCTTCCTTCCTTCCTTCCTTCCTTCCTTCCTTCCTTCCTTCCTTCCTCCCTCTCTTCCTTCCTTCCTTTCTTTCCTGGTGTTTTTAGTGTTTGTTTTGTCCAATATCTCTCTTCTTGAAGAAAATAGTCATGATCTGCACATCTGACACTTTGGAGAAATCAATAAGTCTTTGGCATTTTTCTTTCCTTAATCCCAGATCCTGTTTTTCAGTGTGGGCTAACATTATAGAGAAACTTAGTAGCACAACTAAAAATAAAATTCCTGTGTTTCAATTCTGAGTATAGCACCCAAGTGACAATGCACCTACCTTTCGATTAGATTCTATTAGAAGTAGATGAAATAAAAATCAAATGTAAGCAGTCAATGCACAGTCATACGAAATGTTGCACAACTCCATGACTCTGGCAGCATTATGATGAGAAGCGGTGAGCTGAATCAGAACTCAAAAGCAGAACAGAATAGAAAATGTTTCTTTGGTGATGCCAGGCCATGTTCTAGCACTGTTTGATTTCAATGGGCTTCTCAAATGAAGATTTACTTACTGCCTCACCCCTTTCGTTCTGACATTAATTAAAGACTTGAAGGGATCAACCCTCTTTAGGGCTGGGCACAGTGGGAAATAGCTTATGTTCTGATGTTCAAGGTGTCAGAAAATGAACTAGATTCTCAAGTGGGTCTAACCACAAAGCCCAGCAAATTAAAAGATAATTGGCAACCAAATTCTGCTGAAAGCTGAGGGTTTTGTTGCAACATATAATAGATGCCTTTGGACTCAGCTTTAAACATGAGTCAAATTTATACTATACTATGATATCTGGGTGGAGGGCCAGCCTTCCAGCCTACAAATCTTGGATATTCTTTAGCTCTTCTTTACCACTCAATGTGACATGATTCTCTTTCTCTGTCTGTTTGAAATGTCTCCCCCTCTTCTCAAGTCTCATCCTCCTAAGATAGGTTTCTTCACAGCTCTATGACAATAACCTCCAATAGACTACTTCCATCCTGTTTGTTACTGGCAGGCTGATCTACCTGAAAAAACTATTTTCATGAGATCATTCTGCTTCTCAAGAGTTTACGACAGCTGTTTCCTAAGATCATAAGATCCTTCTGAAGTCAGAAGGAAATTAAAGACCATCTTTTCTGACTCTCTCATTTTGTCGAAAAGGAAACTGATACATGGAGATTAGCTGATCTCCCCCATAGTACTAAGGGGCAGTCGGGATTTAAACCTGGGTTTTTTACTTCCAATCCTGAGCTCCTTCTATCATACCATCCTGTTGCTCTCTAGTATCATTTCTCCCTATCTCCGTCTTATTCCTGCAGCCTCACATTGTTTAGTCATTTCAGTTGTGTCTGACTCTTCTTGAATTCATTTGGGGTTTTCTCAGCAAAGATCCTGCAGTAATTTGCCACTTCCTTTTCCAACTCATTTTACAGATGGGGAAACTAAGAAAAACAGGGTTGAGTCACTTGCCCAAGGTCACTCTTGAACATAGGTCTTTCTGAGTCCAAACCCAGCAATCTATCCACTGTACCACCTAATTGACCCTTTAACCCCACAACTCCTCCAATATAACACAAATCCTTTCCCTCAGTATATTAATTCTTATCTACATGTTTTTAATCTGCTACTTATTTGCCCTAATATTTATAATAAAAAGAATTTTACTTTTTAACTAGACTCAGTCCACTGACATAGAGAATTCAAATTCTCTATGAAGAAACTTGTACCAATGCAGGTTGGTACTTGTTCCATCTATGGCTTACTGTCTTAAAGAGTTGCCTACAGCCCTGGGAAATTAAATGACTTGCCCTCTTCACACAGACATTATGTGTCAAGAGTGAAACTTGAACCCCAGCTTTCCTTTAACTGAGACCATCTTTTTATTTACTCCAGGCTTCCTGTCTGCAGATCTTTTCCAAGGCTCAACTCAAGTCTTGTGTCCTGTACAAAGTTCACTCTGACAGCTCTACCTGACAGCTCAAATTAATCTTTCTCTTCTCCCACTGTAGATATAGTCAACCAGAACCACAATCAGAATTGTACCACAAGATATTGAATTTAGAGGGAGCTTAAAAATATATGTAGTCTAATGCTAGTAGCTCAGTTCATATCCCCAGCTCTGATATCTGGGGTCTGTCTCTCAAGCCTTGGAGAATTTTCACATATCAATGGTTCTCCAACTGATTTCAATATTAATCTTGTATCCCCAGCTAGAACTTTAGGAGAAATAGTATGATCTGGTGGAAAGAGTAGCAGAGAATTCCAAGATCATGGTTTTATGAATCACTGCTCAATAATAGTAATGTCCTCACCCCAACAAACAAACAAACAAAACACCTTTGATAGCATAGGAACAGAGATAAAGAGCTACAGAAAGTCTTAAAAGTCATTTAGTCCAACCTTTTCATATCACAAATAAGAAAGCTGATTGAGGCTCAAGAAGGCTAGCAGCATAGGTGGGATGTGAACCCACATGTGGGGTTCACAGAAGTAGTGTTCTATCCACTATGTCATGGTGTCTCTTAAAAAGAAGTTACCTAGCAAGTATGTAGGGGTGGGAAGTAGATTTGGGGGGATAGGGAGTGCTAAGATGTTTTAAAGGAAAAAAAAGTTTCCACTTAGATCAGCTTAGATGTTTTTCTCTTCCTTCCTTCCTTCCTTTTTTCTTTTGGACAAGACACGGTCTGTCTATTAGCAGAGCAAAAATATCTTACTCACTTGGTACACTTATGTCACAGGATAGCTTACTCTTTATTTACTTAAAAGCCTTTTGAATATATCCAGCAGGAACCATATGAGTGTCACATAGACAACTCACAGAATAATTTGTATAGCATCTGCTTTAAAGTCTAGAAGATAAATATATGGAGTCTGTATGTATGTGTTATTTTCTTAAATAGGCATTTAATCAAAATCAGTCATATTAAATTATAGTTTACATTATTTCTCAGAAAAGATGCTGACAAAGCACAGTATCAATTCTTTTAAGTTTATCTTCTGGAACTTGTAAAAACTGGGTCATGGTGGACAAATGAAAGGCAGATACTCTTTAAGGGTTAAAAGAAATCACGTTCAGTCACTAAAATGCTTTACTTTAAACACAAATTAAAGAGGTCATGCAAGCATTGAGATTTCTTCTTAGAACATGAAAAAACTTATAGCATCAATCAATAAACACTTATTAAACACCTAAAATGTGCTAGGCACTCTGCTAAGTGCAAGGGGTACAAAAATGGCTAAAGATAGTCCCTGTTCTTTATAAGGTTTCTTGGGAACTGCTTGGGTACTACTAGTGCTAAAGGTCAGACTTGCTTCGATTGCCTAATGCATCACTCCCAGGTTTACAATCTTTTTTGGAAAAGTTTCTCAACTAGGTATTGTGATGGATGCATATATTTGTGTGTATGTGTGTGTGTGTATGTGTGCATGTATACTGAACCATGGGTAACAGTGTATATTTTTCAAATTATTTGACATTAGTTTATGTTTTGAAATTGTAAAGTAATTATTTCTGATTTCTTAAAAACTACTCTGGTATAGTTTTCAACATTCCCTTAGAATACTGTACCCAAAGTAGGGGCCTAAGATTTCTGGGACAGGAGGAAATTATAATTGTGCAAAAAAATAGTAGGAATATAAAAAGGTGGGTTGTGTCCCACTCCCTCTTAATGTACTTAACTCCAATATAAACATACCAACTCCCTGTATCTTTATCACCAAAACTCTTCCAACCTGATCTTTCTCCAGTCATGTCTTTGAAAGTTTTTTAAGTTCACCCAAAGGGATAGACCTTCTCCCACATCTTTTGTAGCAGCCAGAGTTGAACTGTCACATTCAATTACCAGACAGTAGCAATTTTTTATTGAATAACATGGTTTTTTTTCTTTCTTGTTTACCTTTTTATGTCTCTCTTAAGTCTTGTAGTTAAAGATCAGATTTTCTGTTGCTCTCTGGTCAGGAATATTTGGAAGTCCCCTACTTCATTTAATCACCATCTCCTCCCCTGAAAGATTATGCTCACTTTTGCTAGGTAGTTGATCCTTGGTTGTAATTCAAGTTCCTTTACATTACACAATACCATATTCTAAGCCCTTCAATCTTTTAATGTTAAGTGTCAAGGTTCTGCATAATCTTACCCATGGTTCTATGATATTTAAATTTTTTCTCGCCCTGATAATTCTGGAATTGGCTACAATATTCCTTGGTGTTTTCAATTTGGAATCTCTTTCAGGAGATTATCAGTGAATTCTTTCAATGATTAGGTTCTAAGACCTCAGGGCAGTTTTCCTTAATGATTTCTTGAAAGAAGCTGTCCAGGCTCTGTTTTCAATTGTAGCTTTCAGGTAGACCAATCATTCTTAAATTATCTCTCCTGGATCCATTTTCCAGGTCAGTTGTTTTTCCAATGAAATATTTTACATTTTCTTCTATTCTTTCATTCTTTTAATTTTGTTTGACTGATTCTTGATGTCTCATAGAGTCATTAGCTTCCACTTGCCCAATTCTAATTTTTAACCAGTTGTTTTCTTCAGTTAGCTTTTGTACCTCATTTTCCATTTGGCCAATTCTACTTTTTAAGGAGTTGTTTTGTTCAGTGTACTTTTCTCTCATTTGGCCAGTTTTATTTTTTTAAGGAATTGTTTTCCTCATTCAATTTTTGTCCTTCCTTTCCCAAGCTATTGATTCTCTCTTGCATACCTCTTATTTCTTTTCCCAATATTTCTTCCACCTCTCTTATTTGACTTTTAAAATCCTTCTTGAGATCTTCCAAAAAGACCTTTTGGACTTGAGATCAGTTCATATTCCCCACTGAGATCTGGATGTGGGTATACTGACAATGTTGTCTTTTTCTGAATTTGTGTTTTGATCTTCCCTGTCCCTGTAGAAAGAATCTATGATCATTGTCTGTTTCTGATTTTTGTTCATGATGTTTGACTATTTTCTGCCTTTCAAAGTTGAGTTCTGCAGGAGCACAGCAGGCACAGTTCCAGGCTTCTTGTGCTGGGCATCAGGGATCTGGTCCCTGGTTTTTTATGCTGAGGCCTCAGGTGCTGGCAGCTGGAGTCTGTAGAGGTCTGGAAGCTTATCTGGTGCTGAGTTGGGGTCCTAATGGTGGTGTTGGCATGTACTGAGGCTAGGTGGGTTGTTTTTTTGCATTTCCCTGGTGCTACACCAGGGGAAAGGGGGAAAAGGTCTGGCTCCTAGAGGACTCCTGCTCATCAGTGCTGCACTGAAGCATATGGAGGTTTGGGTGCTGGCACATGTGGTAGTTCTCTGAATGGGAGTCTGCCAGTTACCCTGGCTGTGCCAAGGCATGAGGTCCTGCTGTTGGTGCTTGCCTGCTTCATCACTCTGGGGTCATAATCTTTCACTGATTTACAGAGGTGGGATTTGTCACTGGCTTGCTAGGACACCTTCCATTCTGTACTTCTTCCCTTCCACCAGAGCAAGTACTTTTCCTTTTATCTACCAAACTTCCCAGGCTAAAAGACTGCTGTACCCCATCTTTCTACTGGTTCCATTGTTCAAGTTTTTTTCCCTGGAAGATATTTTTGGTTTTTCAAGGTCAATAGGGAAGAGTGAGAGCAAATTAACTGTATACTCCACCATTTTGGCTTCCAGAAGAGGACTTCTCTAGGTTCTCAATTACAAAAATATGCCCTTTCTCTTTGGTGTTGTTTAGTCGTTTTGGTTGTGTCTGACTCTTCGTGACTCCATTTGGGATTTTCTTGGCAAAGATACTGGAGTGTTTTGCCACTTTTTCTCCAGCTTATTTTGCAGATGAGGAAACTGAGGCAAAAAGGGTGACTAGGGTCATACAACTACTAAGTGTCTCTGGCTAGATTTGAACTCAGATCTTCCTGACTCCAGGCCTGGCACTCTACTGTGCCATCTAACCATAAGTTAATCTAATTTATTTCATTTACAATATCAGCTCCTTGAGAGAAAGAGTCACATTTCACATGTTCTTCAAAAGTCCATCATTTCATTGGTTCAGTTATCCAACTAATAGAGCCATACTTCCATGCTTTTTGTGGTATTGTTTCTCCCAAGGATTTTCAAAAAGATATGTCACAAAGTGCAAGCTCTGGAAGGTTCTACCAAACTGGAAACCTTGGTGTAGACAGCCAGTAATGGGTGACATGTATTTAATCTAGGGATATGTTCATTACCAGAAGTTTGAATGTGTAGTGATGACATTTATTGACCACATGCATTTCCTAGCACAAGATCGTACATTTACTGGGTGCTATGTTTATGTGGAAAAGAGGAGTCAAAAAGTTATAAAAGAAACCTTCGATATGATTTCAGTGTTAGTTATTTGAAAGGGGAATTCCACTATGCCAATATAAATCCACCCACTCAAATACACAGAGGTGAGGACCATGAATCTTCATATTACCACTTCAATATTACCACTTCATATTACCACATTATAACTATTGTATTCATTCTAAGGATGCACCACAAAAGATGGCATAATCAAAGGAAATGAGCATAATATAATTGGTGGCTACCCATGGATAGAAACAAAGTCATATTTTGCCCTAGAATTAACAGTGCAAGATACTTAGGTACTCTGGTAGTAGCTTTATAGGACAATATGGCTAGGTATCAATTTATTCCTTCATCTTTTGCCTAAGCTTAGACAAAACTAAAATTTAGAAGGGTAGAAAGACAGAATATGTTCTTCCTCTTATGTCCAGGAGGGTATGTTTCTCACGGTCATCTGAATAGGAAGTAGAGAATTAAAACAAGGATATAATAAATTGAGAACTTCTTGTTAAAATAGAGTTACTCTCTAGACACATCATTTTAGGACAATTCAGTTCAACACCATTCCTGGGGAGACACATAGAAACAAAGAAGGGGCTTTTATTGACCAGAAGCATGTATCCTACAGTGTCCAGATGCCTAACATTATTGAATAGCTTTTTACTAGGAATCTAGCAAATATTTCAGCATTAACATTCATCATCAGGAATGAGATTTATTTTCTCATTCTTCCTGCTCATTCCCTTCCTCCTCCAAAGTAGTGACAAAGGGTATACGGTCTATTATAAGCAGCTCATTGCACTAGTCATATTTCATTCCAGTGTATGGGCTTAGAAACCTTTGTACTGTTAGGTTACAGTGTTTTCCATACTGAACATCAATCAATGTGCTTAAAATATTGTAAAACCTTATTTTAAAATGAGGTCTCTGTTTGTGGCTGCTGTCAGTATTCCCCTAATAGCTACAGAAAATGGAGGTGAGTGAGAAATTGACTTTCTCAGTGTCTCAAGGAAATCAGCACTCACACACTGAGCAAGAGCCAAGACTACTCTGAGCTTTCCCCAAATGCTGGAAGTCTAATGCCAACTGGGATATTTCCTTTATTTTTTTCTCTTCTTATCTTTCTCCAGACACAGTTCCTGATATTTTCACCCCAGTTGAAAAACCCAAGGTTTTTCCTGCTATCTCTCTCAGTCTCCTTTATTCTCTGCCTCTCACTCTCCCATTTTGGGAGATTTGACAGTGAATGCTAAGACACTTAAATAAATCTATGATCTTTCATGTGGGGATTCTCTCCTCCAGTGCAGATTGCAATCCATCCACACTTTCTTACAGAGTGTAGCTTTTGTCCACATTTTTTCCACAAGTCCATAGTTTCCTCTAGGTCTTTTCATTGTAAAAAGGGTTAAACAGAGGAGTCCCTGATTAATTTGATGATTCCCCCGTTAACTTGAAATTACAGAATGTGAATCTTTTAATGGAGGTACTTATTCATGAAAAGTAGTGAACATACCCACCAGCACCTTACTGAGAAGTAATAGCAGTCCTGAAATGGTTCAAGATGACAAAGGTTGAATCCAAGATGATTGATTGTCTGACATTCAGGAGTGTGGAGCGTTGCTAAAAGAAATGCCCTTCATGTTCTACAAGCTGACAGACCAAGTCATTGAAGCATGGGAATATAGATTTAAAAGGAACAGTAGGAGAACATAATATTTATTTTATACCTACTACGTGCTGGGTACTATGCCATTTTCCAAATAATTGTCTCATTTGACCAACATAATAAGCCTGTAAGGTACGTACTGTTATCATCCCCATTTTACAGTTGAAGAAACTGAGGCAGACAGAGGTTAAGGGACTTGCTCAAGGTTGTACAGCTAGGAAGTGTCTGAAGCTGGTTTTGCACTTAGTTACTCCTGACTCTAGGCCCAGGGCTCTACTGATTACATCATCCAGATGTCACATTTAGAACTGAAATGAACCTAATCAACTATTGAGTTCATTCAACCTGCTCATTTTATAGATGAGGAAACTGAGGCACAAAGCTTAAGTGACTTGTTCAGATCAGATAGAAGTTAAGTGTCTGTGAAATAATTCAAATCTGTGTTCCTGCCTCTAAGTCTAGCATTCTTGTTCATTTACACCATATTACCTCTCAGGTCATTCTCTCAGACTTCATCTCCTTCTCTTACTCAGATAGTTGGCAGGTAATAGAGCAGTTGTGATCCTGGAGTAAAGAAACCTGTGCCCACACAATATCTCCCTCCCCAACCCCTCCCGGGAACCATTAATGGCTGTCTGGGAACAGAGGTATATGAAAACTAACTATAGTTGGTGGAGACTTGAAAAGAAAAATCCTGAGGGTGTTTGTTCCTAGCTAATTAGATAGCAGCAACAAAGTCAAGGATAGCTTTCCTGCAAAGATAGACATGTGAATGCCCAATATACAGAGACAGAGACAGACAGAGAGAGACACATACACACACACAGACAGAGAGAGGGAGGGAGGGAGTGAAGAAGGGAGAGAAGGAAGGAGGAAGAAAGGAAACAATTTCTATTTTGAAGGATTTCACATTTTATCAGAATCTAGTTCCCTAGACATAGAAGTTACATTCACCTTACAAGAAGACTTTGTCGATCCTCCTTAATGCTAGTACCTCCTCTCCGCTGATTATCTCAGTTTATCCTGTATATAGTTGTTTGTGCATAGTTGTTTTCATGTTGCCTCCCCCATTAGATTGTGAGCTTCTTGAGCCCCACGGCAGTGGTTTTACATTTCTTTCTATCCCCAGCACTTAACTTAATGGCTGGCACATGGTAGGAACTTAATAAATGTTTGTTGACTGACATCTTCTCCAGGAGGCTTTCCCTGGTCCTTCAAACTGCTAGTACCTTCCCCTCTAAGTTATCTTTCATTTGCTTTGTATGTATCTCACATATACCTGTTTATACAATTGTCACATTTCACATTTTTATTATTAAACTTCTCAAGAACAATCTTGCACTGTAGTATGTTTTTGATTTCTAAACTTAGTGCTTAAAGTCACAATGCTTGGCCTATAGCAAGTGCTAAATAAATGTTTGTTTACTGATTGATTGATTAATTGATAATGTAGAGGGGATTCTTGTTCAAGTTATAGGTTGGATGGTGTGGTCTCTGAGGTCTCTTGAAACTCAGATTTTGTGATTTTCAGAATTCTTTGGCACAAACACATAAAGTATCCTTGAGTGAATACCAACATTTTTTTTTAAGAGACTTCTTGCATCATGGAGGAAAAAGAAAAACAGATGAAAGAAGTTTTTTTTTCAATTATTTTTTAAGTAGAGAAAAAGCGTCATTCAATCAGCCCCGTATCAGTTATGAATTTAAGGCCATGCCATGGTCTAGAGGGAATGATTCTTAAGGACTTTTCAGGGCTGGCTCAGCACCCTGTTTGACCCAGGCAGATCCACCTCTGGAGCTGGATGAAGGAGAAAATCACATGGGTATGAAGCCTAACATTCTCATGCAACAGGATGGCCCAGCATGCAGGGAGGGGAACAGTACTCAAGCTACAGAAGTCCCCTAGGATGCACAGCAGAAATACAGACTTTTGTGTGTTTACAAGCCTTAATCTCCTATGGTGAAACCACAATTATTTAAGATCGAAATGGGAAACAATTCCTTATAGCTATGCCTACACCAAAGCTTGTGGCTTGAGGTCATGGAGTTTTGGGATTTTTTTACTTCTTGATATATGGATGTTTGAGGGGACTGACTATTCAGATTTCTTACATAAAATTTTCTCTCTCTCTCTCTCTCTCTCTCTCTCTATATATATATATATATATATGTATATATATATATATATATACATATATATATATATATACATGTGAGAGAACAGCGTTCATGTGCATACATATGCATACAAACTACATGTTTACCTTAGCTCAAGGAACAATGCTATGGTCCTTCCCTTAAAGACCTTCCTCAAACATAATAAGCATCATAATTTATAAGAATAGAAAGAATGCACATATCCTAGAATGCAAAACTGAGTGTAAAATACAAATATAGCGTGCATTTCTTGGTTCCTGAAAAAAAATGATGTCAACAAAATACACAGAGAAGTAATTTTTTAGAATCTTACTTTTGGCTTCAAAAAACAATACTTTTCTTTCAGTTCTCCACCAAATGCTTTGATGCATTTCTAGAGCTGTGGTCTCAGTGGTATGGGTGCTGCCTTAAATAACACTATCTACCTGTGTCCTCTTGTTCATGTTCTTCTGAAAATCCTTTACAGGGAATCTACCCAATGGGTTTGTTGCCTACCAAATTTAAATATTGAATTTATAGTTTTATTCTTTGACCATGTTACTAAAAGTCTATTAACAGTATTTTGACATGTGAATAACAGTATAGAATGATCACTAGTTATCCCTCACTCTCCCCATTCAACAGTTTCACCTACATTTCCAGTCAAACCTCTTTTTGATGAAATCATTTCCATTTCTGTTGTTATCATTGTTCAGTTGTTTTCAGTCATGTCCAACTCTTCATGAAACCTATTTGGGGTTTTCTTGACAAAGGTACTTGACAGAAGTTTGCCATTTTCTTCTCCAGTTCATTTTACAAATGAGGAAACTGAGGCAAATAGGGTTGAGTGACTTGCCCAGGGTCAACAACTAGTAAGTATCTGAGCCTGGATCTGAACTCAGGAAGATGAATATACATGTGGGTATAAGTGACATCTATATATGCACATGTAGAGTGTGTATATGCACATGTATATATGTGTACATACATATGTGACAATGAATCCACAATGTGTTGTTTACGTGTTACACACACATACACACACACACACACACACATCCTCAGTGTTTGGGAGACTCCAAAAGAACAGTATGGAAGAGAAGAGATATTAGATTGACCACTGAATTGAAATTAGCTACTGTGCTAACCTCATTGTTGTATGCCTGTGAAACCTGGCCAGTATACAAGCACCATGCCAAGAAACTCTATTGCTTTGATTGTGTTAGGAAGCTTTTTCAGATCACCTGGCAGGACAAGGTACCAGACACTGAGGTCCTTTCTTGAACTAAACTACCAAGCATTCAAATTCTGCTTCGAGAGAGTGCCACTTGTCTGGGCTGGACTTGTTATTCGAAAGCAAAATGTATGCTTGTCAAAAAGCCTATTTCATGGAGAATTCACACAGAGCAAGGGCTCACATTGTGGTCAGAAGAAGCAATACAAGGACACTCTTAAGGTCCTTAAAGTTTTTAAATTCAAAAATTTAAAGTTCTTAAGAACTTTGGAATTGATTGTGTGACAGGGGAGACACTGGAGCAAGACTGCTTCCATGGAGTGCCTGCCTCAGAAAAGGTGCTGTGTTCTATGAGCAAAGTAGAATTGAAACAGTTTAAAGGAAAAATAGGATAAGCAAATTTAGAGTATTCACTCCAAAGGTTCACATGGACTAACTGTGCCCAACCTGTGGTAGAGCATTCTGAGCTCGTATTGGTCTGATCAGCCACAGTCAGACACACTGAAACTTGACTCTAGCATGGTGATGTCATTTTGGTCCTCTTTGAGAACGAAGGACAACTGACTGACTGCATCAAAAACTGGAAACAAAATAGAATACCATCAACTATAGAATGACTGATCAACTTATGGTATGTAAATATACTAGGATTTTATTATGCTATGAAGTGGTGACTATGATTTCAGAGAAATATGAAAAGACTTGTATGAGCTGATGTTGAATCAAATAAGTGTGACTCAACTAATGTTGAGTACATGATGTCCACAATAATAATGTAAGGAGAGATGATTTTGAAAGACCTCAGAATTCTGACCAAAGCAACAACCCACCGTGACTTCAAGAGATTAATGATAAAACATAGGATCTTTCTCTTGGCTGAGAAATGGTGAACCAGAAATACACAAGCAGATATGCATTTTCTGACAGGGTCAATGCATTGATTTTCTTTTACTCGACTACACATAATTTTTATACAAGAAGACTACTTGAGATGATGTGGGAGGTGGGCTAATGAGTAGCTATAGATATTTAAAAAGCATTAATATAGTTCAAATACATAGAAAAGAGTAGAAATGTTGTCACTACTGCATTCAACTTTATCATGGATGTATCTATATAATCCATTCCTCATATATCTTGAAATAACATTTAGTAGAAGTTCAATCTTCTTTATTGGCTTTTTAAAAATAATGAAATGTTTATATTTCTTGATAATTGCTAAGTCCATAATTTTAAAAACATTAAGAGAAATATGACTGAATGAAAATAGTAATTGTGTTCCCTTGTGGTCAGACTCTTAAAACCTCATGCAATGGTGTGCCATAATCATATTACTCTAGTATTTTATTAATCACTTTTATAACTATAAAAATTTTTACTTTAATTATGAAAAGTTTGAACCAAAGAGACTGCTCATTAGAAAGCTATGTTCTACTTTATTTTTATTTAATTCCCTCTTTCTACTCTAGATAACTTGTAAAACATCATTTTTTGGTCCAATCATGCCCTCTTTCCTTATTTCTGCAACTTTTCTGATTTGCTTGGACTTTAGTTTTAGTCTAAAATTCTAAGCAGAAGTTTGATTTAATAGTTCCACGTTTCCAACTGGATTACTGTTTGAAGTTTGTTTTTCCTCCTCCTATCTCCTATTGTGAACTACTGACTTTTAAACTTTTCTTTTCTATATCTAACAAACAGGAGACTTTGTGTTTTTAGGAATTAAAATTTTCCACTTGCTAGATTCCTAGCACTTCTTTCCTGTTGGTACTGCTCAGCACTGACATAATTCTGAACTGAATTCAACTTAATTTCCTCAATTTTGGGGAGGTTGGGAGAAAGAGGACTTCAGAAATTCTATTTTCCCTCATGTTCTGCCTGGTCCACTACTCCCCTTAAGTTTACTAACTTTTTTGACATGAAATAACATCTTTCCAGCTATAGATGATTCTTTGCTTATAAGAGAAACTGCCAAAAGGAAAAGAAGTAGACTGGAAGATGTCTTTTCTGATGCCATAACTGAGTTCAAGACACATTCTTTTTTCCCAATTGAAATGTTCCTCGGTTAAAAGGGTAAGTGGAGCTGGATTAATGGAAAGTATCAGCTGCATAGTCTGTAAGGGAAATTTCTAGATCAACAAACCTTACAAGGTATGGGGAAACTGGGACCTTTAGGCTACCTCTAGGCCCCTGGGTATAGCTTTTTGACTGTGACCAAGTTTTACAAAACAAATCCTTGTATTAAGAGGCTTTGTTCTGTGAAGTTTGGATTCAAAGGACCACACTCAAGGACCTAGAAAGCTATGTGGCCTTGAGGTTCCCCACTCCTGTCTATTATCAGGCACAGAAATTATAAAGAGGAAGTTATTAGCTCAATAATGAACTACAAAATGTGAAAAATGACTCCTATTTAATGAAAATAAAATCTTTAGCAATTATCTTTAAACAGATAAGCCTAACCTTCATCTTTGCCATAATGTCCATTCACACTAGTCTTTCCTTTTTTCCCCAGTCCACCATCCCTGCTTTGTCTTCCTTTTTTTCCCTTTGAAAGTCTATATGATAGTTAACAACTTTAACCATTTCCTCCACTCTTAACATGGTATTTCTTTGAGCCACAGTCCTGTTACCACCTTTCCAACACCCAAACCTGGGTTATTTCATGAGCTGCCAATCACAGCAGGTGTATGTCAGTCAACTCTGACAAGTAAATTCATGACAGTTGTATTCCATTGAAAGTCATCTAGAGCTACATCGTCCTACATCAGTCTTTTTCTTTTTCCTTATTGACTCCCTATAGAATATCCCACAGTATTCTAAACTTTCTATTCTTTCCTTAAGTGATCTCCTTCACCCACTTCCCTACCTTCTTGGCCACATATTTCACTGAAAATTTTGATGCCAACTATCATGTGTTTCTACTTCTCCCTATTTGCATACCTCATATGCTCCTCAGATGATTCTTTATTTCCCACAACTTTTTGGAAATAGAATGTAAAACATAAAAATATCTAAATAGGATTTGTCAGCGGTGGACTTGAACCTAGACTGTTCTGACTGAGAGCTTGGTTTTCTTTCCACTATACTTCACTTTCTCTACACTAGTGAATAGAGACTTTGAAAGTGACTGAAGAAATAAGGACAAAATATATGTTTATTTGTCAAAGGTATATCCTACTTAATCACACTGAATAAAGTAATAAATGCCCTAATTCTTAGGGAATGTTTTACTCCGTTTTCTAGAATCACAGTCATGGCTCCATTGATATCAGAATGAACTTGTTGTATCACGGTTCCCACTTTTAAATAACCTTTTTGTTATCATTAAGTTGTTTCAGTCATGTCTGACTCCTTGCGGCCCCGCCTGGGGTTTTCTTGGCAAAGACACTGGAGTAGTTTGCCATTTCCTCCTCCAGCTTATTTAATTTTATAGATGAAGAAACTAAAACAATCATAATTGCACCTTCCACCCAGGGTGGTTCTAAGGATGAAACGTGATTGTATTTAGACAGCATTTAGCAAACCTTAAAAAGCTGTTGAGGATGATGACGGTGATGATGATGTTTGGTGAGCATCTGGTAGAGGATCTTCCTGAACTATCAGTTTAGTAATTCAGTCAAAAAAGAAAATAAGGTTAGATCGGCATGACCTGTCCTTGATGAAGTTATTCTGGATGTTTATAATCATCCTTTCCTCTGCTAGATTTTCACTGAACATCAACAAACTGGGAGGCAGAGAGGTTAAGTACTGGGTAAGTACCCAGGGTCACACAGCTGCTAAGTGTCAGAAGCCAGATTTGAACTCCAGGTACACTGCAACATCTGGCTTCTCTTTGATGATCTGTTCTAGAATTTTCCTAGGAAATAAAGTCAAGCTCACTGGCCTATAGTTTTCAGCCTTTATTCTCTTTCCATTTTTCAAAAATCAAGACAATACTTAACCTCCTCAAGTCCTGTGGCACTTCTCTCTTTTTCCACAATCTTTCAAGTATCACTGACAGTATCTCATCAATTCTATATGAGAGTTCTTTCCATTCCAGACGATGAATTTCATCTGGACCTGATGACTTGAATTTATCAAAAGAAACTAAGCAATGCCTTTCTATTTACTTTGCTTTCTTGTGAATTAGCTTTCTAGTACTCATTCATTGGTCAGTTTCCAGGGCAAAATTCTTTGTTCTCACCAGAGAAAATTCTACTGTATCATGCCTATGTACTAGGCTTGTTATCTGCTCCGTAAACTCACATTTTCCCTTTTTATAGTTCCTAGAATATTTAGAGTCAGTAGCAAAATCTATGGATCAAAGATCTAAACAATTTAGTAACTTATTTTGCATAATTTCATGTTGTTTTTCAGAATGTTCAAGCCAATTCACAGCTAGATCTGAATTCAAATCTGGCCTCATACACTTACTAGCTGTACGACCCTGGGCAGGTTATTTAGTCCCTGTTTGCCTCAGTTTTGTCATCTGCCACATGGGAATAATAGGCACCTACCTCCCAGGGTTTTTGTGAGGATGAAACAAGATAATTGTAAAGTTCTTAGCCAGAGTGTCTGGCACATAGTAAGCAGTATGTAAATGTAGCCATTACTATTTTTGTTAATGAACTAACATACCTATCTTCTCATGCTTCTTCAAATAGTTTCCCCACATTTTACTATTTTTGCTAGAATAAGCATTATGAAAGCAGACTTCAGATTTGTTTTGATTTGTATTTCTCTGAGTTAGATGTCAAATGTTAATGTTAACTATGTTAAATGATAACTTTAGGGATCCTTCCTTTGTACCTGAACATATCAGAAAAACTACCAGAAAACCTTATGATGTTTTTCTATTGCAAATAATGCTAACCTTAGTTTTTGGTAGATATTTTGATCATATTATGAAAATGTCTCTTAATTATCTTATTTTTGAAGGCTTTTTCTGTGCCTATTAATACAATCGTATGATTTTATTATGGGTGTTGTTAATATGATGAATTATATTTATAGGTTTCCTAGTGTTGAACTACCTTATATCACTAGCATAAATCTAATTCAGTCATAAATACTATTGTTACATTTCATATTTTTTTCATCCATACTCCTTAATAATATTGGGTCACAGTTATCTTTATAAATTTTTTTCTGCTTCATCTTTCATAGAAAGAGTCTGGTGAAGCAGTTTTTTCTTTTTCTATTTTGAAGAACAGTTCATATAGCATAATAGTTATTTGTTATTTAAATATTTGACAATTCACTTTAGAGTATCAAGATCAGAGTTTTATTTTTTCCTTTTGCAAATTTATTTATAGCTTGTTTGATTTATCTTCCTTACTTCTGGTTGTTTGTAATTCTCTATTTCCTGTGATTTAGGAAGGTTATAGTGCCATTTATATGGAGGATGCATTTGAAAGAGATTGAAGGCAAGGAGACCAATTCATAAGCTATTACAATAGTTGAGGAAAGAGGTGATAAAAATCTGTACTAGCATGTTGGCCATGTGAATGAGCATGAGAGACATTGTGAAAATAGAACTGGCAAGGTTAGGCAGTTGATTAAATATGGCAAGGGTGAAGGAGAGGACAGAGTTAAGAAGGATTCCGAGTTTACAAAAGCGGTAACTGGCAGAGTGGTGGTACCTTCAACAGAAACTGAGACATCTGGAGGAGGGGCAAGTTTAGGAGGGAAGTTGATGAGTTCCAACATGCTGTGATCCATGCTGAGTTTGAAATGCTGAGGGGACATCAAACAGAGATGTTCAGCAGACAGTTGACAGCGCAGGGTTAGATTTCAGGAGACAGATCAGAGCTGAATAATATGGAGGGGCTTCAATAGAAATATATCTAAAACTAAACAGAAAAAGATAAGCTTTTCCATTTCATTCTTCATCAACATTTGTAAACCATCTTCTCCTTTGTTTTAGAGCACACTATTCTACATCTCCAATAGAGTTTGGTTGTTTAAATATGCTATCTATGGCAACCCAAGTTTATTTTCTTCAGGATCTCCTATGACACATTTCTCCAAAAGGTGGGTCAACAAATCCTTGAAGGACTTCCCTTCAGCTCAGAAAATGTGTCTTATGTCACGCATTCCATGAAAGTCTTATTAGTGTTGCCTGCCAGAAACTATAACCTTAATTTGACTGTTTACCATCCATCATATCCACAGAGAGAGAACAATAAGACATTAATATAGCTGCAGAGTAAAGTACCACCCTCGTATTTGTTATGGTTCAAAAATAGAGGGGTTTTAAGTATAATTTACCAAGAGAATAGAAGTTTATCATCAGGGTATTGGGTAACAGATGTGCAAGGGCAGTTATATGCTTTCTTAAATAATTGCAATATGTTTTTTAAAGAATGGAAAATACCATTGCTTGAAAAATCCACTGTATTATCCTACCCACATTATTGTATTATCTTCCTTTCCTCCTAACCCCATCTGCCTACTCTTCCTTCCTTATTCCTCACATCTCATCTGGTACCAAGTGCCATCTACCTCTGAATTATTTCTCACATTTTCTTTTCCATTCCTACTACCATTGCTTCCACACAGGTTATCAACATTTCACTCCCAGATGACTTTAATAATATCCAGGCTGATGTCTCTAACTCCAGTATCTTCCCCCACTCCATTCTTTGTATTGCTGTAAGATTAGTCCTCCTAAAATAACATTTTCATAATGTCACTACTCTGTCCAAGAAGGTGGAAGAGTTTCATATTAGGGCCACACATTTCCTCCTGACTTTCAAGTCCCTTCATAATCTTGGCCCATCCTTCTTGGCACTGTACAACAAAAATCCCCAACATATATTCCTTAAACTCCATTCAGGCAGTTTTACTCACTCATGTTTCTGAATATGCCATCTCTAGCTTTCCTCTACCTAGAATATCTTTTTTCAATTCCATTTGGTTCAACAAATATTTATTGAACATTTGCTCTGAATAAGGAACTGCCTACCAAAGTTGAAAGACATATGAAGTCAAAAATGAAATAATCCTGCCCTCAATGATTTGACATTTTATTAGGTTATCCAACATGTACACAGCTAACTAAATAGAAGACAATTTGAGAAGAGAGAGGGCACTAATAACTGATAGGACTAGGGAAGACTTCACAGAGGAGTCTGTATCCAACCCAAGTCTTGGATTAAAAGAAGACAAGAATTCTGAGAAATATAAATGAGTTGAGAGTATATTCCAGAAATTGAGTGACAGCCTGTGTAAAAGTATGGGGTATAGACATGGAATATAAAATTCAGGAAATAGCTATTAGTCCAATTAAACTGGAATGGATAACCCATGAAGGGCAGTCAAATGATATTAAATAAAGTTAGACTGATGAGTTAGAGAGAGATTGTCAAAGGCTGTAAATTACAGGCTGAAGTATTTGTATTCTATCCTGCAAGCAATAGATTGTTACAGAAGACTTTTGAAAAAGAGAGTGATAGGATCAGATATGTGGAAAGATTATTTTGGTAGTTTTTTGCATGTGGAGGCTGGATTAAAGGGGAGAAGGAGGTTGGAAGCAAGGAGATCAACTAGGAAACGATTACAGTAGTTCAGTTGAAAGATGAAGAGGTCTAAATGAAAGCATAATTGCATTATGAATGAAGTTTTCTTTTTATTCCCAGATGCAAAGATTTTGTAGAGTCTTTTGTGACAAGGCTTAACAACTGATTAAACATATACAGTGAGGCAGGGAGTCAAAGATGTCTGAGTTACAAACCTGGGGAACTAGGAAGGTGCTACTATTCTCACTCAAAATAGGCATGTAAACATGTAGACAAGTTTGTGAGAAGATGAATTTTGTCTTAGACATACTGCATTTTAGATGTTGATGAGAGATTCTGATAAACCAAGCATTCAACTGATAAATATTTAACACCTACTATGTGTCAGGCACTACATTAAATGCTAATGATACAAAGAACAAAAAAAGACTATTTCTGTTCTCAAGGAGCTAATGTGGGAGATAACATGAAAGCTGTACAAATAGGTTACATATAGGATAAATTGGAAATGACCAATAGAGGGAAGGCACTAGAATTAAGAGGGATTGAGAAAGGTTTCCTGTGGAAGGTGGGATTTTAGCTGGGACTTGAAGGAAGTTGTAAGTCCAAGCAAAGTGGGGTTTTTATTGTTTTCTTTTTGGAGTTCAGTTTCCCAGGCTCAGGCTAAATTATGAACATCTGAAGGCTCAATTTCTTTTGAACCCTGGTAGCTCACAGCTATGCTGAGTTACATTGATTGTGAAGCCTTCTGGTTCTGAGTCTAGTAGTTGAAAACTATATATACTGAGAGGTTGGTATTTTGTTTTGGGGGCTTCACTTATGAGGAGGTCCTTTCGATTCCCTGGATGGAACTGTCAGTAGCCATTTGTTAAGAGCTGCCCAACTACTCAGATATTGATGCTCCTTCATCTGGTGGTGTACGAAAGTGGTTGTATTACTTTGTCAGACAGTTGGAGACTTGAGTACTGATCTTTGTGCTAATTTCCCTGCTGGTATTTTCTCTGTTTATCTTTTCTCCACATTCAGGGTGTTAGCCTTTCCCCTGAACTAATTAATGACTTACGTATGTTTAATTAAAGAAGGATTGTTGACCCCTTTAAGAGTTATCTTTCCTTTATAAAGCAGATCAAAGAACCTGTGCTAGCAGGCCATTCTAGGTGTGCTACGGTGCTTGCTGTTACAGAATCCAAGGAAGCCAATAGGCAGAGATGAGGAGGGAGAACATTCTAGACAAGGGAGATGCCCAGAGAAAATATGCAAAGTGGAGAGATACATTTTCTTTGGGGGACAGATGGGCCATGTAACTAGATCTAGGTGGATATGTTCAGTAGAAAGTTGAAAGTATGGGACAGGAGTGAGAGAGAGAGAGAGAGAGAGAGAGACAGAGACAGAGAGACAGAGAGACAGAGACAGAGAGAGGGAGAGATTAAGGCTGGGTCCACAAACATGTAAAGATGGGAACTAATCCACGAAAATAAATTAAATCTCCAAAGGAGAGTGTATATAAAATGAAGAGAAATAAGTCCAGTATGGACTTGTGGGAGATATGTTTTGGGAGATAGATGATGATTATCCCTAAAAGGATACTGAGAAGGAGCAGACAGATGGGAGAAGAACCAGGAGAGAGTAGCATCATGGAAGCCAAGAGAAAAGATAGCATCTAGTAGGAACCGCATGTCCAACATTGTCAAAATAACAGAGATGAAAGAGAATGAGGACTAAGGAAAAGTTTCCAAATGAATCAGACAAAAGATCATTGATAGCATTGAATAAAATATTTTCAGTAGAGTGGTGGCATCAGAAGCTAGATTTGAAGAGGTTGAGAAGTGAGTGAATAGTAAGCAAGAGGAAGCAATGAGTATAGATGATTCTAGTAGTCTGGCAGTGAAAAGAATTATTGGATTATAGCTTAAAGGGTCAAGTGCAAGTTGCTGTTTATTTCTTTAGCAGTAGAGGAGACGGAGTACGTTAGTAAAACACTGAGAAGTCAGTCAGTCAATAAACATTTATTAAGTACCTATTATGTGCCAGACATCATGCTAAGTGCTATGGATATAAAGAGAGGCAAAGGACAGTCTCTGCCCTCAAGGAGTGATTAAACTAGTGGGGGAGACAATAAGCAAATGTAATACAAACAAATTATATGCAAGATAAATAATGATGATATATAATAAATAAATAATGAAATAATGAAGAGAGGAAAGGCATTAGAATTAAGAGAGATTGAAAAAGGCTTCCTGTAGAAAATAAAGGTATAAATAAGAAGAGATTGAATGTAAGCTCCACAGGTTCAGGAAATGTTTTATTTTTGTATTTCCAGTACCTAACCATCCCTGGAATATGGTCAGCACTTAATAAATGCTTATGGTATTGTTTAAAGGAGGTAACCATCTAGGGGAGATGCCGGGATGGGATCAAGGATCTAGAGAGTTTGTTCTTGACAAGGGGTTCTTTCTACTTCATCAGAGACTGGAGTAAAGGAGAAGCAAATGGGAAGGATTTTGAGATGTGAAGGAAATGAGAGAATTCAATATGTATGGCAGGGTCAAGTGAAGGTTTTTCAAGGGTGGAAGAAAACCGGGCCACCTTTCTAATAATCTAAATTCTATCTATTGGCTATTTCCAAACTCCATCAACTGGAGAAGAACTGAACAAGTTGTGGTATATGACTGTGATGGAATACTCTTTTGATATAAGAAATGAGGAGCAGATTGGTTTCAGAAAAAACCTGAGAAGACTTACATGAACTGATGCAAAGTGAAGTGAGCAGAACCAGGAGAACATAGTACACAGTAACAGCAATATTGTAACAGTAATCAACTGTGAAAGACGACTATTCTGATGAATACAAGAATCCAAGACATTACCGTAGGACTCATGATGAAAAATGCTATCCACCTCAAGAGAGAAAACTGAGGAACTCTGAGTACAGATTGAAGCATAATTTTTTCATTTTGAAAAATTTTTCTTCCCTTTTTTCCAATAAGGCTAATATGAACATGTGTTTTGCATGACTTTACATGTATCTTTGATATCCTATTGCTTGCCTTCTAAGTGGAGGAGAGACTGGAGGGAGGGTAAGAGTTCGGAACTCAAAATTTAAAAAAAATTGAATCTTGAAGGTGAATAAATAAGTTGATTTTTAAAAAAATAACCTCCCTCCAAATAAAATAGATCCTATTCATTCTTTAGTTAGAAGTTCCTCTATAAAGTCTCTTCCGACCATTCTAGACCACAATAATCTTTTCCTTCTGACATCCAGTTGCACTTATCAATTAATTATATTCCTGTTCTTTATTGCTTTAGAAAACATTTTTTTCTTTTTAAATTCAGCTTAAGGATTAGCTTCTTCAGGGGAAAGACTACCTTTAAATTTGTTTTTTGATCTCTAGTTTGATACTGGTCTTGGGCTAGTCATGAACAAATTCTTGTTGACTGAGATTAGTTTGAGAGGACAAGCAATTGCCTGACTTTCTTCAATGAGTCTTTATTACATGCCAACCATAAGAGTGTTTCCTCATAAATACAGGTAACACATCATTGTTCATGTTTGAGTTGGACTAGGTGCCCTCCCTTCCCACCCTGAGATTCTGATATTCTGCTTTTCTGTTACCTTCTCCCCAGGCCCTCACACTAGCTTCTAACTGGCTGAAGGCATCTTCCTCCAATCACTACATCCCAACAATCTGCTGTATTTTGCCGTGGTCAGAACTCTTCTAGAATAATGAGTTCCATTTTAATCACTGTACTTTAGGAAGGACATAGATAAGTTAGGGCAGTCAGGTGGTGCAGAGGAGAGAGTGCAAGGCCTGGAGTCAGGAAGACCTGAGTTTAAATCTGACCTCAGGTACTTCGTAGTTGCGTGACCCTGGGCAAGTCATTTAATCCTGTTTTCTTCAGTTTCCTCATCCACAAAATGAGCTGGAGAAGGAAATGGTCAACCACTTCAGTATCTTTGCCAAGGAAACCCCAAATGGGCTCATGAGATTCAGCTACAACTGAAAAGCAACTGAATAATAAGTCGATAAGTTGGAGGGAATTCAGAGTGGGTAAACCAGGATGGCGAAAGTAATCAACATCATACTTTATGAAGATCAGTTGAAAAGACTTTTGATATTTAACCTGGAGAACAAAATATTTTTGTGTGTGTGTATTTAAAAGGTTGTCAAGTAAAAAGGGGATTGGCTCTGTTCTGCTGAGCACCAAAGGATAGAACTAGTAGCAACATATAGGAATTTAAAAGAAGGAAATTTAATCTTCACATTCAGAAATATTTCCTAGCAATTTAAGTTGGTGGAATGGGCTACTTTGGAAGATGGTGGGTTCTTCTTCACTGGGATCTTCCAGTAAAATCTAGATGACCATTGATTTGCTGGTTACTTTCCAGGGAAATTATTTTTCATCCATGGGCCAGATTTGATGGCATCTGAAGTCTCTTCCACTTCTGAGGTTCCATGATTCTCTGAAGTGATTTCACCTTGATGGGCTTTACTTTCCTCACTGTTAAAATGAGAGAGTTGCACAAAATGATATCTGAGGTCCCTTCCAGTTTTCCTCCTGTCTGAGAATAGACAGGGGGAAACAAAGTGTCTGCAATATCTTATAAGCATTTGAAACTATTTCTGACTTCAGGGAGTTTACATCCTATTGGATGACACAGACTGGACATATGCAAGTATACCTAACATAAACAAAATAAGTACTGGGTTATTTGAAGGCAGAGGAAACAGAAAAAGAGAGGAGAATCAAGAAAGTTTTCTTGGAAGAGGTGCATGAGCTGAGCTTTGAAGGAAAGTTTTAGAAGAAAATTTTTTTCAATGTACTTATTTTTTTCTCCCTCCAACCTCTCCAGGGTCCATCCCTAACTCCCTGGCCCAAAAGTTTCCTTGCCCTGGAAGTTTACTACACACCTTTCCTTCTCATACTGGAAGTATATTCTACACCTGTGGCCTTTTCCTCTGATTGACTGGTTCCTCCTAGGACTTTCATTTTAAGGAGTATTCAGGCCAGCCTTGTCTTCATTCTTCTATAGGCTCCACTCCTGACTCTGGACTTTTTTCTACTATGCACAAAGTTCAGTGCTTTATCTATCTATCTATCTATCTATCTATCTATCTATCTGTCTGTCTGTGTCTGTTTTTCTATCTATCTAGTTAACTATCCCTGTCTATATATTAATCCACCTTCCCTGATAGAACATAAGCTATTTGAGGGTAGGGATTTTTTCATTTTTGTTTTTGCATTCTCAGAGTATAGCAGAGTACCTGACTCATTAGGAAATGAATAAATAAATGTTTGAGTATTTTATTGCTAAAAAACATTGTAGTGAGGAAAGAGTTGTATATGTCTAAATGTCAATGGTTACTTGTTATTACCACATGTGAATTTTTAAAGATGAGAACCTGAGAAGTGGGCTCCATAATTAAGAGAAAGGGAGCTCCATCAATCTGATCAGTTCAAACCTCTCTTAAACAGTCTTTTCTAGAGGGTGATGAGTTAATAAAGGTTTCCTAAATATTTGGGAATACTTGAGAATCAGTGGATCCTCACTATACTTCAAACACTTAGCATGAATTCCTGTCCGAAAATGGAAACATCAACATGGACACATTTGATAAAGAAATCCTAATTCTTGCCAAAATCTGAAGTAATTTCCTCTGTGGTTATGGATCTTTGATTCAACAGCCTTTCTTTTTCTTCTTTTTTTTTTCCCCAAATGAAACCTGGCCCATTGCCATAGAGGAGGGGCTTTCTCAGAAGAAGAATATAGGCTTGGTTCCCATGAGCTATTCCCATTGAAAAGTTGTTTACTACCCCCATTCTAGCCCATTAGAACTCTACACTAACTAAGTAACTAACCAAGACTGTGTGACTCCAGGGACAAAACTGCCCATGACTAGGTCTCCCGTGACTGTATTCAGAAGTGTAAACTGAGAGAACGGGCTGATGGAACATGGAGTGCAGAGAATACTTGAGATTATCCCATTCTGTCTTAATCTGCTGAAGTTTGCTATAACTAGGCGGAAGAGGTGGTCCGGGCTTTGTTTCTGTGTGAGTGGGTGAAGGAGTGCTTCCTTCCTGGAATGGTTCTGGAGAATATCATCTCCATGACTCCCATCTACCGACCTCCACCCTCCCAATCCATACACATTGCATTGAGGGTAGAAAATGAGAAGCTAGATCCGGGAGAGTGTGAAGGATCAGAGTTATAGGCCAGTGGAGAACAAATAAGCCACAGGTGAGAGCTGGGTGAAGGTAAACACCAAAGGTGTTTAAAGCAGCCCTGAAAGGGCTCAGCTAGTCCTCCCTGAATACCCCTAGGTCTAAATGTTGGTGGTCTCTTAGGGGAGAGTCTGTACCATGCGATAGGTCATCTCTTCCAGAGTTACTATAACCATAGTCTGAACTGTGTGCTGCATACACCATCCTCTTCACCCCTGTTGCTACTGTTCAATATGTTGTATCCTCCTGCCCCAGCTGCTTATGCCCCAGGTGAAAAAAATCTTAATTATGCCTCTGAACCCTGCCCAAGCTATACTAATCAGATTTATTCCAGCCCCAAGCTCATTCATTACCACTGCTTCTATTTTCAATATACCAAAAGCAGGCTACACCAGTTAGGTGAAAGGCTGCTAAAGCTGACAGAAATGAAGTAGATGAAGCTAATAGGAAAACACAATGGAGAAATGGAAGGAGGGAGGGAGAACTACTTCTCCTCCCTGGATCAGAGTTGAGTAGAATAGACCCAGAAAGAGACAGTAGTCAAAGACAATTTATATCATCATTACATACAACTTTGCTGAGCCCCATTGGTGGCTTGTGCTTTGCTCAGAGAGTACCTCATGCTGAGCAGGATGAACAATAAGGAACTGTGTGGCCTTCTCAGTTGAGAATATTTTCAGCTATGTATTCTTCCAATGGCCCAAGCTGATTTTTGTGTATTCTCAATGGGCCTGTGTGAGTATTTTGACTATCAGATATAAATGAGGGCTAATGTCTTAAAATGGGCCCTTAAATCTAGGGATAACAGAGAATGGTGTTATCCTTTATGAAAAGAATGATCTAGAATCTACAATTGTAGTTGTGGTACCTTCTGCAGGAAATCTTCCCCAAAAGAATGATTCAATATTAACTTGCTACTGAAACTAAGTGCCTCCCTGTAGATCATCAGGAAGTAGTAAATTCAAAACGCAAGTGATTAAAATAATCTGTAGTTATAGAAATTTTAACATGATATTAGAGTTGGTTTTTTTAGAAGTGTAGCCGAATCATGGCACCAATCCCAACTTTTCCCATCCTCTTTCTGTTCCTCGTTGGCTTGTTCACCTCAATTGCTGCCACTCTCTCAGGTCAGGATGGTGTCCCCAGAGGTTGGAGGAATACTCAACTAAAACTCACTTTCAGGGTCCTAGGTGTAGCACTAGAGTGGGCAAATACACAGGAGAGATTTGGAAAAGGAGAAGCATGGTACAGACTCTCCCCTAAAAGACCACCAACATTTAGACCTAGAGGTATTCAGGGAGGACTAGCTGAGCCCTTTCAGGGTTGCTTTGACACCTTTGGTGTTCACCTTCACCCAGCTCTCACCTGTGGCTCCAAGAAACTGTACCACACCCCAGTAAAACCATCGTGGCAGAAAGGCTAGACCAAGTAACCGACAGACCTCAGAACCATCCATGACTTAGGAAAGTGTCTATTCCAAACATGTGAAGCTGTCCTCTGGCAGAATGGCTGGATAAGAACAATTTGTCCCTGGAGACATGAAGGTAGCTGGAGGAGGCATATGGAATGCTCAGAGCTTGTTTAGACATCCAAGATGCCAAAGTCATCCACTATGTCCCAGGCTATCACCAGACATTCTGACTTCTGAGCCCCTAGTGGTGGACTTTCCATGTACAGTCGAACCTTGGTTTATGAATTTAATTCGTTCTGAGATTCTGTTCCTCATGTGATTTGTTTGTATTGCAAAGTGAATTTTCTCATAGGAAATGATGTAAAGTTGGATGATTGGTACCACATCCCCAAGAATATTCATATAAAAATAATTATTTATAATGTTAAGTAAGTTTTTTTGTCTCTAATGCACCTGACATACAATAACAATGATTAGTACACAATATAAACTGAAAATAAAATAAATTAACCTACACTTACCTTTGAGAAGAGTAGTGGCTAATGTAAGGGAGATGGGAGATGAGAGGGAGCAAGAGGAGGAAGGGTTATGATTTAGAAGGAGAATCTCCTTCGGTGATTACATCAGGGATGTCAGCGTCAGGAGTGTTCTCTTATGCTACTTTCATTAAATTTAAGACTACTACTGCCTTCACTTATTTTTCATTTTTTTGGAATCACTTTCATGTTTTGACTCCCTGGTTTTTTTTTCTTCTTTATGTTCACTTCTGACTAGGAATCTAACAACACTTGTTTTTAATGTTTTTTTCAGAATGTCACAGATATGTGACATTGCATGATCACTGAAAATATTCGTGGCTCTCTTTGCTACAACCATATTTGAGTAATGTTTTTCAACAAAATTTTGGTGTTGGTACTGTGAATTTTTGCTCGTCTTGCAAGACAGATTTTGCAAAAAATTTTTCTTCATCCAGCGAATCATATTAAGCCAGGTTACTTGTAAACTGAGGTTCTATTATATATAAATTCAGTCACAATGGCACAATTGACTCTTAAATATGAGTCTACTAGTAAATACTAAATGAGAAGGCAAATTTAAAAAAGATTATCAGAGAAGATTCTGGGAAGATGGCAGAGTAAGCCAGAAAATTCTAACCTCTCAAGACTTCCCCCCCCCCCAAAGGAGTTAAAATAGTACTTGAGGGTGAACAAAGTGTGGATGGAGACAAATAAGGATAGGGGCAACATAGGGGTCTTCCTGGGACAATTTGCAAAGATCAGAAGAAAAATCCGAGGAAGGGGCTCTTGGTCTCTGTAAAAGTCAAACTCCTCCAGTCCAGATTCTGTTTTAACAACCAGTGGAAGCCCTGAGGTTATTTGGTTTGGGAGGCTGGATCAGCCCCAGCAACAGAACTTTTACTCCTAATTAGTGGGGGGATTGGGGGCGTTTGAGCCCCAGAAGATTGAGGGAACCACTGCTGACAAGAAATGCCAGACCCGTTAGCGCTGTGAAGAAGAAGGGTGGGGAAGAGAAGGAACCAGGACAAGCCTAGTGAGTGCAGAAGCAGTGGGGCAGAAAGCCCCTGGCTGTGCTCACTTACAGGAGGTAGGAGGTTTGGCTTTGGTTCCAGTCTAGAGGGGAGAACTGAAGATCTGGGGCAAGAAGCAACATCCTCCATACCCCCGGGCTAGAGGTGCTTAAAAAAATTAAGCTAATATCACAAAAAAAAAAATAATAATTCACAGGTAAAGAAGAAAGAATCCAACCATGAAAAGTTATTTTGGGAATTGAGATCACTGGGGATCATCTTCAGTGGAGGCTATTGAAGCAAAGAAATCCCTAAAGAGTAATGTCAAATGGTCACCTGCCCAAAAAGAACTTACAGAAGAACAGGAGATCCAAAATCTTAAGGAAGAAAATGACATCTTGAAAATTAGAATTGGGCAAAGTGAAACCAGAGAAATGATAAGAGATCAAGAAATAATTAAACAAAACATGAATAATGGAAAACTAGAAGAGAAAGTGAAACGTAAGAAAACACAACACATTTGGAGAATAGATCAAGAAGAGAAAATATAAAAATAATCAGACTAACTGAAAGTTGTGATCAAGAAAAGAATCTTGATACAATAATGTAAGAAATAATTAAAGAAAATTGTCCTAAAGCATTAGAACAAGGCAGGGAGGGGGCGGGGAGTAAAAATAGAAAAAATCCATTGATCACCACTTAAAAGAGATCCTATAAGGAAAACTCATAGGAATATCATAGTCAAATTCTGAAACTCCCAGCTCAAGGATAAAATATTAAAAGCATCAAGATTAAAACAATTTAAATATTCTGGAGCCACAATTAGAATCATCTAACAGCAGAAACATTAAAGGACCACAAGTCTTGGAACACGATATATAGAAGGGCAAAAGAGCTGGGGCTCCGGCCAAAAATATCATATCCTGCAAAGTGTTATCCTCAATGAAAAAAATGGACATTTGATAAGCTCTCAGACTTTCAAGACTTTATTAAAAAATAATCCTGAACTTCATAGAAGATTCGATATACAAAAACCAAGAGAAATATAAGGTACACCAATGACTGATTATAAGGGATTCATAAGGACGGACTTCACCTTTTATATATATAAAATGTATGTCTAAGATTCTTATTAATAATTGGGTAGCTCATAACAAAGATTGAGGTAAGCCTGACCTTGATATTAATTCAAAGTAAAACCATTTAGGAATAGCTAAAAAGAGTAATTATTTTATACAAATGAGGTGTAAGAAGAATTAGATGGAGGAAGGCTGGTAATTCTGACAACGTATTTTCATCGAGAATGGGTTTAAGAGGGAACAATACATATATATATATATGTTTAGAAGAATATAAAAATCTTATAAATTCAGAGAAAATAAAATGTTAGGGGTATAGGAAGGGGGAAGAGGACAAGGGAAGGATCTTTAGAGGGAAGGGTGAGGGAAAAGGTGAATATTGAGGGTCTTTAGATTTAAGGGAATGGGAAGAGAGTAGAGGGATCCTTGGAGGGGGTAGGCAAATAATAGAAGGGCAAAGTAATAGGTAGAAGTCTAGTAAGGGAGCAGAAGGGGTAGGAAACAAGAGGTATTCACAAATTTAAAAACAAAGATCAGGAGTAGAATATTTTTGGGAAAGTATATGTTTATATATGTATGTATATATGTATATGTGTATGTATATGTCTATAGCTATAAAGAAATATATCTAAATTTTATTGTAGCCTTCTGAGAGGTAGGAAAAAACAACAAAGTAAAAAAAAAGAGCACAGCTGAGAACGAAAGACAACTCACAAGGAGGCAAAGAATAGATGGACAATTCTCAGCCCAATGTGTATTATTTATCATACAGACCTTCTTGGAAAGAAAATTTATCGTTATGTATTTTGAATCCTCTCATGTTCTGCTATGCACATGACATGCTTTTTTTTCTTTCTTATTTTGTATTTAAGTTCTGGTATTTAAGTTTATGATATGTTTTTGTTTCTTTTCTCTATTCTGTATTTGTGTTTTAGTCCTTGATTCCAAAATAAAAAAATTCAAAGGAAAAGAAAAAAATATCATAACATTTACTGAAGAGAGGGAAAAAGCAGGAATAATTGAAATATAACAGTCCATCCATAAACTCTCCCACCAGTGTATACAGTGTCTGTAGGGAAGAGTAAAGACATACTTATAGAAGGTATATGTCTAGGGAGACATGAGGCAACTCTTTTAGGGAAGAGTCTGTACTCATGCTTCTCCTCTTCTAAACCTCTCCACTCTCCTGTTGGATAAAACTGTGTCTGCTTCTCTTGGGTCACTGAAGCAGTTTTAAGCTCTTTCATTAAGCAGCTGCGTTGCTCTTTCAGTGATATAGCAAGCATAAGCCTGGGATCATCAGCTTTCCATGTGTTTCCTTGGCTGCGCTCTGAAGCATGGTTAAGCTATTTCAGTGACAAGCACTTCCCTTAAACTGGAAAACTGAAAAGCCCCTCAGCTATGCCCTGTGAACTCTGAGGCATTTCTCCCTTTTAAGCTGGAGAAGTCAGTAGAGGGCAATGTGTTCAAGCCCCTCAGGGGTTTCTCCTCTCTCAGGTTGTAGAAGGTGCCTACAGGTAGTCACCCAACCCAGTTCATGTGAGGCAATGATTATGCTTCCTCCAATAAGCTTCCAGAAGTTACTGCAGCTCCACAAAGACCTGCAGAGATGACAATCTGTGTTTAGCTCCTGTCGACTTCTATATTCTGTAAGCAGATTTCTTTCAGCACCTTCTCCTGAAAGTCTTTCTGTGTGCTCTTATACTGGCTTCTCAAGCTTTGATCTGATTTCCCCCTTCTCTGTGGCTTTTCATCTAGGCCTCTCTGGCTTCTCACTCTTAACATCAAGACCTCCTTATGGCTCCATCTCTAACTCAGGCAAACTCAAAGTCCATAATTTTTTTAGATATAATGCAAAGCAAAATTTTCCCGTAGTCCCCAGATAGTTCTGTGATTTATAGTTCCACAGTTTTATCCTTGAAATGAACTGATAGAGAACCATCCCCACTTCAACCATTCCCATCTTCAGAGAATAAACATACTTTTGATCTGCTTTCAGATAAGTTCTCGGTTGCATTTATTTGAGAAGTAGTTTTCCCTTAGATCCTTAGAACTGTCTCAAGCTGCTTGCCTCACATGTTACAATCTCCAACTTTATAAATGCAAGGAGAGGAATGTTGATCTTTAAGCAGTCTCAAAAAAAGGAGAATAAATACTCATGAGTGTGGCTTCTGGGGGACTGCCCAATGTTGTACATTCTGGTTTGTCTCCTAGGAATATCAAGGTGGTGGAGAAGGGTACCTCCAGCTATCTTAATTTCATGCTCATGTGCTTAAGATGAAACACTTGCTCTTCGTTCAATTTCTAATCTGAATTTATTTTTTCCAAGGAGGCATTCTATTAAGATGAGTCTATAATCTAAGGAGTGAAGACAGTATACAAAAAGAGGCTGAAAAGAAGGGGGAAGGGAAGGTACCAAGTATGGGGATATGATGGAGAAGTCCAAAGGAAAGCAGTCAGGGCAGAAACTAAGAGAAGACTGACCTAGATACTTTTCTTAAATGGAAATTTGGAGAGAAGATCTCTGCTCTACCTGGGACAGAAATGTGAAAATCACAATGCATTCACATGAATCTTGTATGTGTCTTCCTTCCTGCATCGGAGATGCACCCAACCTCCCAAAGGATTCCTCAAGATTTTTTGGCATTGCATGGATATCAGTAGAGCAGCAGTGCTCAGTATTAACCCCTATAGGTCCCTGATACCAATTTCAGAATCTGTAAGGTCAAAACTATTTTTATAATAACAGAAATTTTTTCTAATATTTAATTTCTAAATATTTTAATTTCTAATATATTGATAGATATAATCCACATAAACAAAAACTCTTTGGGGTCTTCAATGATTCTTTAGAGTGTAAAGTGTAAACTCTTGAGACCAAAAAGTTTGAGAACCATAGCAATGGAGCATACAGGCTGGTGCCATCCGTCTGGGTAACATTCTTTATACCATTTCTCTGGTTTTGTTGTTGAGTCATTTCAGTTGTGTCCAACTCTTCATGACTCCATTTGGTGTTTTCTTGGCAAAGATACTGGAATACTTACTATTTCTTTCTCCAGCTCACTTTACAGATGAGGAAACTGAGACAAACAGGGTTAAATAACTTTCCCAGGGTCACACAGCTAGAAGTGTCTGAGACCAGGTTTGAACTCAAGTCTTCCTGATTCTAGGCCCAGCACTCTATCCTTTATGCCACCTAGCTACCCTATTTCTCTGCTACAGTTCTTCATTGCTATGTTACAGTTTACTCATAATGACTGTATCCCTCCTTGTTGTCTTTGGAGTGACCCGTACGCTAATTCTTTAGACACTGAAAGAATATAAGTTTTTTTAAAATGACCCTTTCAGGGAGAACACTAGCTGACTTTCTATTTTATACTTCATTATGTGTCCTTTACCTTGAACCTTTGCAAGTGTCACATACAAATGAGAGACCAAAAATTATAAAGTCATTAAGATTTCTGCAAAAAGGGACATTGACAGTCACAAGAAGAGATGTAGACCCAAATTATAGTCCTCAATTAAATCAACCCATCAATGAAAATTTAATGTTATTATTTGGATCAGACACTGTCCTAGGCACTAGAATGATGAAAGCAAAATTAAAATAATCTCTATGTTTAGAAAGGATTTTTTTTATTGGAACAGGCAATATGTACATTTGTAAACATATACAAAATAAATGCAAGGTTGTTTGAGGAAGAAGTTACCTATGGTTGAGGGAATCAGGAAATGACTTCTTTAGAACATGACATTTAAGTTTAAATTTTGAAAGAAACTGGGAATTCAAAGAGGTAAAGGTGAAGGAGTGTACTCCCGTCATGGGATGGCCTATACAAAATGTATCCATTCCTTCCTAAAGCATCCTCTGTAAGCACACAGTAGGTCCTTAAGGCATATTTTTTTTTAACTTAAAATGTTTGTTGAATTAACTGTCCATCTGTTGTGGAAGAAATAAACTGCACGTATACTGTGACTGTTAAAAGATATAGAGAATAGTTTAGATAACTTCACAGTTAAGATTGTGTCTTTGTCAGGGATAAAGTTAATGTGGCTCAGGGCCACCAAAAACATGGTCCCCATGCCCTAGGGAAAAGGGATTACAAACAGTCAAGAGAGGAAATGTTACATAATTTTCCCACAAAAGAGGGAGGTATTTTCAGGTTTGCTTTGCTTATTTATTTTCTAACAATAGATACTTATCCTAGTTCCTTTAAGATATGGAGTCCAAAAAAATTTAAGATTTATTTATGTGGATTGGTGTGGTTAAGTGTTCCAATCTTTAGAATAAAATTGTGCTTATCAATCTTACCTTGCTTAAAATAAATGTTTTTAAATGTACGTTTTCTGATTGAGAACGTTTGAAATTTTCTTTCTAAATCCACATTCCGCCCTCTGATGTCATTCTTGATTTCTTCCTAGAAACATACCCTCTTATTTTGATTTGTATTATCAATTTTCAAATTCAGAGATAGCATGTGTTCTGTTTTTCTTTTTAAAAAAGTAGAGAAATGGTCTCATTGTGAGTAATGTCCTGGTCCTGGCCCCAAGGTCAGGAAGCAGTAAAGGAGATTATTTAACATAGAAGGAAGCAGCCAGCATTACTTCCCTCTCAGGTACTTGAACGAAGGTAAATAGAAAAGAGTTTGTATTTTATTCTAGAAGCAATAGGTAATCATTGAAGGTTTCCAGGCAAGGAAGTTGTAAGACCTATACTTTAGGAAGACTTTTTTGACAGCTGTGTAGAAAGTATATTGGAGAAGAGAGAGACCAGAAGCCTGGAACTTAATAGGGAGGTTGTTGAGATTCTCCAGAAAGATGATGATGAAGCCTCAGTTAAGGTGATGACCCTATGAGGCAAAGAGATGGGAACAGATGTAAACTAACTAGATATGGGAGTCAGTGAAAGAGAAGCATCAAAGGTGATGCAAAGGTCACAAACCTGAGAAATTACAGTTGTGTTGACCTCAACTGAAACAGAGAGGCTTAGAGGAGGGAGAAGCTTGGAGATTATGAGTCCAGTTTGGGGCCTACTGACATTGTGGTATACACGAGCCATCTAATTGAAGATGTCAGCAATCAGTGGGCAATTCATGATGAAAACTCCAGAAAGGGACAAGGGCTGGATAAATAAGAACTGGGTGTTATATGCATAAGCATGTAATTGAGCCGATGGGAATTTTTGAGGTCACCGAAGGAGAAAATGGAGAGATAGATGGCCCAGGACAGAGTCTTGGGTACACTCAGTTAGGGGCTAGGTCATGGAGTCTTCAACAAAACTGACCTCAGAGATTAAATAACAAACTTTTCTTGCTCTTCTCTATCTCCAATTCCAGTTCACTTCCTTCTTAGCATTACAACTGCCTCTTTTGATATCAAAACAGGCAACAAAAGGCAACAAGTTTTTCAACTTTCATTAATGTTCCCTGAACAGTGCTTAATATAACTCCCATGCCATATCATGTGTAGCCTACAGCTCTGGAGTCAGCATTTGTGAATGTGCTGATCCATTATTAGATACTAATCTACTTCTTTGCTGTGTAAAAGAAAATCACAATCAATTCAATGCGATCTCATGAGAGCTGCCCACATTAAAAAGCTTTTTGTTTCAATTTCAAGTCCACAATAGGCTACTTCACAAGTTAGCTGGGCTAGGCAGTGGCACCAATTGAATTCCTATCCATTTGGGGCTTGGTTTGGCTTATAATCAATATGAAATCAGACATCACTTGCTTTCTAGATCGCTCCCTGGCCCACCCACCCCCCAGCCCAGAATGACCTTTTCTGACTCTATGTGTTTATAACAATATACCATTCATTTGACCCTTATCTATTGCCTTTTATGTTTTATACACATATGCAGAGTTATATGGGCAGCTAGGTAGTGCAGTGGATAGAGTGGGACCTGGATTTAAGAAGACTCATCTTCATGAGTTCAAATCTACCCTCAGACACTTAGCAGCTGTGTGGCTCTGAGTGATTCCCTTAATCCTGTTGCCTTAGTTTCCTCATCTGTTCAACGAGCTGGAGAAGGAAATGGCAAACAAATACAGTATCTTTATCAAGAGTTTTTTTTTCTTTTTCATTGGGCAGAAGTAGAAGAGAAAATAAAAACAGCTAGCCCTTATTTAAAGTTTATTTATTTATTTAACGTTTGTAAAGCACATTATAAACACTGTCTTATTTCATCTTTTAATAACCCTAGAAAGTAAGTGCTACTATCATTATTTCACAGATAAGAAAACTAAGATTAAGGGATTTGTATCGGGTCACAAAGCTAGTAATTATATAAGGTAAGATTTGAACTCAGGTCTTCCTGATTTGAAAACCAACACATTCTCCACTGTACCACTCAGCTGACTGTCAGGATTATAGAACCCCAGAAGCATAAAATTCTAAAGTCAGTCTTTGTTAATAGGGAAAAAAAAATACTTTAATTGAAAATAAAATGAAGATGATAGGGAAAATCCATTCTCCTCGCCCCCTCAAAAGACACTTAATCCATCTGAACTTAAATTTCCTAATCTATAAAACAAGAATAATATCTGTACTAAACACATTACAGTATTGCTTTGAAGGTCTAATGAAATGATGCATGTAAGGCTTTTTGTGATCTTTAAAGCTCTATGTAAATACTATTATTATTAGATGCCTTATTATAAACTTCATTAGGGCAAGAACCTTGTCTCATACTTCATTGTCCTCCACACAACTTGTAGTATGATGGCTTGCATATAGTAACCTCTCAAATATTTGATAGACGGATAATTCTACTCCTTAGACTTATCTCTATTTCCCCCTTTGGACCTATATGTACAATATTCTTACCTACAAAGACTAGTGTGTCAATATTAATGCTTATTGAGAGCATTCTGTGCCTTTTACTCATATTGCGCATCAGCTAATTGAATAGTACTAGTATTTAATAACAGCTAGCCATATATAGATGTGCTAGATACTTTACAAATATGATATTATTTGATCCTGAGAGGTAGGTGCTAAGTCTTCTCCCCATTTAACTGATGAAGCAAATAGACATTAACTTGTCTCCAGGCAAGCAGCAAGTGTCTAAGGCCATATTTGAACTCTGGTGTTCCTGATTTAAGGACAAGTGCTCTATCCACTGTGCCACCTATCGACTCCTCCTTGTACATCTTTGATGTTTGATATGAGGCAAAATGAAGAGGTAGGACATGTTTGCCTTCTGCTGTTTATTTCTCTCCTTTTCTCTTATTTCAGCACCTCTTCCCTCAGTCCAATAGCCCTATGCTCCCTTGTTGTCTCTATCTTTTTGCCATCGTTCATTAATTTGTTTGGGACAATGTACTATCCTTCTTTCTGAGGACATTTCGTTGGTCTGGGTCTGGTACCAGGAACATATGAGTTCAATTTTGGCCTTAGATACTTACCAGTTTTAATAAATACTTGTTTCCCTCTTCCCTTCCTTTGGCATTTTCAAAGATGGCTCTTGTAAAGGATCATTTACCCAAAGTTAATGGTTGACTTTCACACATAAAATTGAAAAGAGTTTTTTGGAGAGGGGGCTATATAAAGTAGCACCCCTCCTAATAGCCTTCAAATTATGTTGCATAGACATCTTAAAGCTTACTTCTTATGCATAAATTCTGCAAAGATTAACACTTTTAGTGACTCCTAGATACAAAAATTAAACCTAATCTACCAGTCCCTACCTGGGTAATTTTTGTAAAGACCTCTAGCCTTTTCTTCTCATTTTTCAGTCTGTGGTCTAGCACATAGCAATTGATAATTCACAGAAGCATAGCATTTTAACATATAATTGGCTCCAACCCACTTACGGTGTCCATGGCAAACTGAGTCCCTGAGAAGTGAGATATCTTAATCATTGCCAGTCAACTACTAAGTGACTGAGACAAGATTTGAACGGAGGTCTTCTAAATTCAAATCCAGTGTTTTCTGTACCAGAACCTGCAGCTTTGTTTAAAAAGAATCTAAAAGTCAGAACAGAGTAAACTGTCCCTCTTTGCCCCCAGTAAGGTGAAAGGAAAGCTGAAGACTGGCCAACATGTGTTATGCTCTAGGTTATGCAAGGAACACTTAGCTTGCAGATAGTCTTTGCAGTGGATTTTCATCTTAGAAAAAGTATTCATGCCACCTTCAGTCACCAAAATTTGAGGCAGGCAGCAGGAACTAAAAAGAATAAAAGGAAGATTATTCTGTCATCTTCAGTCTCAGACCAATATTCGCATCTGGTCCACTTAATCTACATTTTTTCTGTTTCCTTAAAACTCAGCTTTCTCAAACTTTGAGGAAATAAAAATTTACTGGTCTTTTTAACCACGAGAAGGAAACATGCTCTTATAATGCTGCCATTTCAATTGAGATAAGAACAATCACAGCAGGTGAGGTGGGTGGTAGGGTAGAAAGCCCTTAGAACCGGCCACTGAGTGGTTCTTTTGCAGGAAAGGTATGATTCACGAACAAGAAAGACAATGATTTAGATTATGACTACTGTGAGCCACTCTTACTTTCTTTATTTCATCTTGATAAAATAAAGACTGTTGTGTACCCAATATATGTTGTCACCTTGAATGCTTGTACTCAAGGCCCTCTTACCTACATCTGTGGAAACCTAAACAGAAGCAATATTCTTTACTTTCCAGAAAAAAATTATAGTATGAAGAACCACCCCAAAAGGTCGAATCACATTATGATAGTCCCAGAACTGGGGTTCTGGACCATAAGTTACACTTTCATAACCCTTCAATATAATCACATGTAATTAGGAACAAATTTTTTTTTTCAAAAGTCTACTTCTCACTGCTTCCTTTTCCCAGCAAGAATATTTTGAAATAACCACATCATAAACTTCTATATTCTATGGCCATTAACTCTTTATTGCACCACATATCAGTTCAATGGTTAATTGTTCAGTCATGGTTTTCATTCATGAGCAGGTGTTAACACAGGCCACATTTAATGTAACCAATCAAAGACAATGCCTTTATGTTTTTTATAGGCTCTCTGCCCAAAGCCTATTCATTATTTATACGAAATGTTCTTGACAAACACATCCGGCCTAGGAATCAGCTTAGAGCTCAATGGGCTGAATTATCAGTGAGAGCTCAGAGTGAATGCAAATAGAAATTGTTTGTTTGGGCAAGAAACCATGAGGGTCTTTCCCTCCCAGATTTACTTTTTTTTTTTTTACTAGATAAAAGGAGCCATTTTTGGCTTCATTTCTTACCTATCCTTAATCGCTGAATGGGTATTGCCTCAGACAAACTGAGAACTGAGAAGGACCTTAGCTTAAAAAAGCCACTGCATCCAGGGCTATCTCTAGTCATCCTGATCTATATCTTGCCTCTGAAGTCAGATGGCTCCTGAGAAGAGAGTGAGGCTGGTGACTTTGCATAGCCTTGCCTCATTTAAATTATGATATTGCCTTCCCAATGTCATGGTCCTCTTTGGGAAAGAAGTATGAACAACAACTTAGAGAGCTGTGATACAATCAAAAACTATGGAGATTGCTAAGGAAAAGGAAGCTAATGGTGGGAGACAAGTCTTGCCTCAGTGACAATGAACTACATTAATCTTCACATGTGCCCTTTGACTTTGTCTCTTAAAAAAAAAAACCAACTACACATGACTATTTATAAAACTCCTATAAGCACAATTGAAAGATGACTCTTGGGAAATGGTAACCATCTTTGAACCTTCTGGACTGCAGAGACCTGAGAGTTTTCACTATTTGTCAGTCATGGATAGATAAATTATAAAATTTATTGGATTTGATGGCAGTGCTATGGTTTCCACTAAGCTAAAACACAGAAGCCCTTCATTAATGTTACTCACATAACATTTTGCTTTTTAACTGGAACAGTCAAAATGCTTTAAAAAAAAATGCCTGCACCTTAACAAAGTAAAGGATGAAGCTTATTTGGCATATAAATTGATTCATGTCTATGTGTTTTGCATACATACTTACAGATAAATTTTAATAAAACATGATGTTGAGATAATTCCTAAATAATATCCTGTAAGTAAAAATATTTTAATAATCATCTGAATCACTCAAAAGCCCCAACAACAACAAAAAGTAGGTCTGCTACGTGAAAATGCTAGGTTGTTTAGGATTTAAGACTAGTCAGTCAGCTTGGGACTACAAAAACAAGAATGTTTTTCTTCAGAAAAGTAGAAGAACAAAAAAATTGATCTTCCAACTCTGTTACTGGAGTTTGGAGTGGGGGGAGGGAACTCATCACTCATGCTTGCTTTGAGTGAAGTCTGATCTCTGTATGCAAAAATGTCTGACCTGCGAATGACTTTTCCAAATAGCTTGAATGTTCAACTTTCTAACAAGTAGAGAACTGGCTAATTAAAGGGAAGTACAATAGAAGACATTGTAAAAAGAAAATACTTCCCAGCAGAAGTATCATCTGTATCAACTAAACTCTCTCTTACTCAAGGCTTCAGTAAAATCTGCTTGCTAATAAATTATTCTATTAATACTATAACTCCAAGAATAGGTACAGAGAAAAATTGTGGATGGTGAGAGCTTGGATTGGATTAGAGGATTCTGAGCAGGAAGGGACTCAGAGATTATCTAGTCCAATTTATTTTGTAGCAAGCAGACTCATTCTTTCAGTTTATTAGCCTATCATCTGAAATATTTTCATAATTCATACTCAGGGGCAGGATTATAATACATGCACATGGTGTTATTTCCCCAGGGATGGCCAAAGTAGAACCTAGAAATAAGTATTCTATGTGGTGTACACACTGCCCTCCTGGTTCTGTGACTGAGATGCACCATGGAGAGACTGATTATCCTTTCCCAACCTATTAGGACTGAGATAACATGAGGAGAGATTGATTAAGTCTTCTATGGAGACATGCATGAATGAGGAGTTTGGAAAGGGCACCATGAGTTAATAAGAAAAACACTGGATATGGAGAGAGCTGATCTGGGTTTGAACCATAGCAAGTCACCACTCTAGATCTCAATTTCCACACCTTTCCGGACCTCAGTTCCCTCATGTAGAAGAGGGTAGACTAGATGACCCCTAAAATCTTTCTGCTCTGTAATTCTATCATCTTTGGTTTTCCCACTATGTTGTGATAGCAATTAAATTAATTTATGACTTTCCATATTTATTATTTTCCAGTTCTCTATGTATCAGCAACTTTAAAAGGTTGAATGTCAGTTGATAGAGTTCATCTTTTTCAACCTGATTCCTTATCGTAGAGAGGCAGCATGGCAGATTTGGAGCCAAAAGACCAGAGTCAAACTCTTCCTTCTAACGGTAAATAGCTATGTGACCCTGAGCAAATGTCTTCAGGCTCAGTTTTCTTATCTGTAAAATGGGAATTATGATAAAACTTAATTCATAGGGTTACTCTAAGGATCTATTGAGATAATATATGTAAAGAACTTTTCTGAATAGGTCAGTGTTAGTATTATTGTCTAGCATTATTGCTAGGTAACAAGATACATGGACAAGATGCTTAATCCCTCAGCCTCAGGTAAATCTCTGACACATTGGATTCTGGATGGCTTGTGATCTGCATTGATGAAAGAAATTCCCAAATGAAGAAACTCCATCTATCAATGCAAGCAAATACTTCCTCGGTAACATATTCCCATGTTAGGGAAGTATGAGCACTTAGCTAATGTGGATCAAAAGCGAGATATTAATCCAAGTGCTCCTGATTCTGAGGGGCTGTTCTATCTTCTATGCCATGCTGGAATGAGGTATTGCAGTAATACTTTAATGATTACTTTGGCCCCCAGATCATGGATGAATGAGCTAAACAGAGAAAGTAAGATAGATTTGCATTACAGTCCTACCCTGCCCACTCCCACTTTGTTTTAAGGAGGGGCCGAAAGGATCCGCAGTCCAACCTCTTTATGATGATTTCTGTCTAAGATTACATGATTAGTACTAATAATATAACCCAGCTTTGTTCATGTCCAGATCACCTGAGATGGAGGTATCTATATGGAAAATGTCAGGGACATACAATATGGGAGGGAGCAGCCTTTTCCTGCTGGCTTGATGACCAGACTAGGTTATGTCTTTAAAACCATCTGACTTGGTCTTACTCTGTGTTTTCAGCTGCACCTAGGGAATGGAAATTCTTTCATCCACAACAGGATAATTGACTTGCCCAACTTCACACAGGCAGTAATCAGTGATGGAAATTGAAGCCATCTCCTCCATAAATATTTTTTCAATAAGTACCCTTTCCACTAAAACTTGGCCCCTCCCTTTATATTTCTTCTTATCATTTTTCTCACTTGAAAGAAAAATTCATACTTAAAAAATGAAAAGAAATTACTACCAATTTTGAGTTGAAAAACATTTCAGGTAAATAAGCATAGAAAAACATTTCAGGTAAATAAGCATAGAAAAATTCACACCAAAGTTACCCAGGGCTTCTATGGGTGACCACAATAGAAAAGTACATCTTTCTGCAAGACTTCTTTAATTGCATGGTTTAGAAGTAGCTGGGCCTATGGCCAACCCCCGTGTCTTCTCCTGATGACTATTAATGAGGACACTGAGGAGAGCTGCCCATAGATGCTTGGGTTCTTCTCTCATTCTGTTAAGTCAGGCCAGTATATCTAATGAAGTTGGCAAAACATCCTGGCCAGTATGCCCATTTAGTTCCTCTTCAAGAAACCCAGACACTGAATCTCCTGTCATAAGTTCAGCTCCAATTCACCCTAACATTGAGCTTTCTTGGCCAATGGAATTAAACGTTCAAATAAAAAGGACTCTGAAAGTTTGCTTCCCTTTGGCCTTTAAAAAGAAATAAATAAGGAATAGCGGAAAGTGGGGAGTGAGACAAAGTGGGGATAAATTTGGGTTTCCAAACAAAAAGATCAACAAATCAAAAGCAAAAGGCGTCCCAGAGAAGTGTTCTTCAATGAAAAATGTATAAACGCTTTGTGCTACACCTCTACTTTGTAAAAACAAAACAAAACAAAGCTGTACTTATTTTAAGATCAGTTATTATGGGAAATAGTTAATGGTGACTCAGGCACTGCTAGCTGGTATCCTAAAAAAGAGGGTTTTCTTTTTGGAAGCTTTATTAGACATCAGCTTTTCTTGATTGTCAAAATTCCTTCCCCATCCACCTACCCACTTCCATTCATCAAACAGACACGCACACGCACACACACACACACACACAATTTTTTTTTAAACAAGGAATGCTTATCTAAAATTTGGTTTTCTATTTTAGTGGAAGATACCCCCGCTCTTTTACGTCCCTTTGCTTGGGAGAAAGGCTTTCTGCTACTGTAGATATACAGTTAGACAACTCTGAATTTCCAATTTCAGTTCTTTTGGGGGGGGCTTAGAAGTAGCAATAATACTATAAGTAACAATGATATCAACAACTATAAAAGTACTGGTATTTCTATAACACTTTCAGGTTTGCAGAACTCTTTATATAAATTTTTTCATTTAATTCTTACATAAGTCCCATGAGGTATTTCAGCTCCTGTTGGTTCCACTGTAAAGATGTGAAAACTGGGGCTTAAAGAGATTAAATCATTTGCTCAAGATCCTGTAGCTTGTAAATGTATGAGATAGAATTAGAGGACCGGTCTCCTTATTCCAGTTCTCAGAGCTCCAGCTGCTATCATTTGGGGAGTGGTCTGAATTGTAAATAGCACTCACTACAATTGCCACTCCCTAGTTAAATTCTTATTGTCTGCTTTGATGTGTGATCCAAAGACCATGCCCAGGGTGAATTAACTTTTTCTGCTCATTTCCTCTCTGTGGGCCTTGATGTTCTGATAGCTGACAACCTCATGTGGTATGGACCTCTGTTCTGCTCTTAGCATTTCTCCTGGAGTTGTCAGGTAGCAAATACCATATCGACCGTTCCTCAGCCATTTCTGAAGCCACACTGACTCTCAGGTATATGACCATCTTCCAGTGAAGGATCAACCTATTAAGGAGGACTCCAGCAAGAATTTTGCCAGCAATGACTAAGAGAGAGAGAGAGAGAGAGAGAGACACCCCTGTGATTGTCACAGGACAATATATTCCCTTTACCTTTATAGAGATGGGAAATAGAGGCATTGCCTTGAACTCCTGGGGGGTAATCTCCTCTTGCCATATAACCTGGAAAATTTCAGTCACCTTTTGTATGAGCAATGGTCCTCCTATCTTGTAAATCTCAGCTGGAATAGAATCAGCACCAGGTGATTTGCCACGTGAAAGGAGCCTGATGGCCTGCAAAACCTCTTCTTCAGCTGGAAGTTCAGCTAAAGAGGGATTGATGGTCTGTGTTCAGCCCACCTCTCTAGGATCATGTCCTTATCACTAATCAACGTGGCTTCATCAGCACTGAGTAGCTGAGATGCACCATAGGTTTTTGGTTTATAAATAGCTTTCAGGGAATCATAGAAGCACTTTGAATTGTCACTATCAGCATAAAACTGAATTTCATCTGCCTTCTTATTGAGTCAAGAATCTCTCTAAGCCTTGCTTGTAATTTACTTTTTTTTTAATTTTTTATTTTATTTATAAATGTTCTACAATCACTTCCTTAAAATTAAGATTTTATCCCCCCAACACCTTCCCCCCGCTACCCCGCTCCCTCCCTATGACAGCATACAATTCTGTATAGGTTCTACATATACTTTCCTATTGAG
>CM053773.1:6486431-6536691 GCA_028658325.1 Potorous gilbertii
TGAAAAGAAATGCTTGGGAAGGTGGCCTAGCGCTACCAGACCTCAAATTGTACTATAAAGCAGCAATTATCAAAACCACTTGGTATTGGCTAAGAAACAGAGGGGTAGACAAATGGAATAGACTTGGCACCCAAGACACAGTAGCAAGGAATATAGCAACCTCCTGTTTGACAAACCCAAAGACCCCAGCTTCTGGGATAAGAACTCACTGTTCGACAAAACTTGCTGGGAAAACTGGTTAACTGTGTGGCGGAAATTAGGCATAGACCCATGCCTAACACCGTACACAAGAATAAAGTCCAGATGGGTACATGATTTAGGTATAAAGATTGACACCATGAATAAACTGGAGAAGCAAGGAATAGTGTATTTATCAGATTTATGGAGAGGGGAAGAATTTTTTTCTAAAGAAACAATTTTGAAATGTAATTTACTTTTGATGGAATTAAAAGCTGCCTTCTTAGAAGTGGATGAACTATTCTGCTTGCATATCCTGTGGAGTTCTCATTTTTTGTTTAGCGGCTTCTGAATTTCCCCCTCATTTTCAATGCTGTGGATAAGTGTACTTTCCAGGGATGTACGTATTGACAATGAGGTTGCTGCATGCATTGCCAGAGCTAGCTCAGTTTTGGGGAGGCTCCAAAGAAAAGTTTGGGAGAGAAGAGGTACTAGACTGACTACCAAACTGAAGCTTTACAGAACTGTTGTGCTGACCACATTGTTGTATGCCTGTGAAACATGAACAGTCTACCAGCTCCATGCCAGGAAACTGAATCACTTCCATTTGAACTGTCTTAGGAAGATTCTGAAGATCACCTGGTAAGATAAGGTGCCAGACACTGAAGTCCTTGCTCAAGTTGAACTGCCAAGCATTCAAACTATGCTTCAGAGAGCATAACTCCAATGGGTTGGCCATGTTGTTCAAATGCGAAACATACACTTGCCAAAAAGAATATTTTATGGAGAACTCACATGGGGTATGCAATCACATGGTGACATAGGGATACTTTCAAGGTCTCTCTCAAGAACTTTGGATTTGACTATGTGACATGGGAGACACTGGCACAAGACTGCTTAGCATGGCATGCCCACATCAGAAAGGGTGCTTTGCTCTATGAGCAAAGCAGAATTGAGACAGCACAAAGTAAATATAGGATGTGCAAATTTGGAGTATCCACCCCAAATATTCATGCAGACTATCTGTGCCCAACCTGTGGTAGAGCTTTCTGAGTTCATATTGGTCTGATCAGCCACAGTCAGACACACTGAAATTTCACTTTATCATGGTGATGTCATTTTGGTCCTCCTCGAGAACGAAGGACAACAACCAACCAACAACCAACTAGCCTCATGTGGTGATCTTAGCAATCCTTCACTTTACTATCTGGCTGTCTTCTCACCAGTTTCTTTGTCGCAAAGATGAGTTTTCCAATTCAAGAACCAAAATTAAATCAACACTGATACTGCTATTGGCAAAACTGTGTCTATCTATTTCTCTATGACTCCACTCACCTGTCTTGTAACTTTCTGAACCAAAAATCCCTCTTTGGCCACCACTTATAAATACCCATTAGAATGGATCCATCAATCAAAAAACATTTATTAAGCCCCAACCATGTACCTGGAAGGAGACAGGTAGGTGGTTCAGTGGATGTGTATATGTGTCTTAATGGGCAGCTAGGTGTACAGTGGATAAGCCCTAGGCCTAGAGTCAGGAAGACTCATCTTCTTGAGTTCATATCTGGCCTCAGATACTTCACAGCTATGTAACCCTGAGCAAGTTACTTAACCTCTGTTTGCCTTATTCCACTGGAGGAAAAAATGGCAAACCAGTCCAATATCTGTGCCAAGAAAACCTCATGGACAGTATGGTTCACAGGTTCATGAAAAGTCTGACACAACAACAACAATGTGCACTGGGGACACCAGTATAGAGTGAAAAAATTCCAAGTTGTAAGTAGCTTACGCTCTAATGAGGGAATCAACTAGTTCTTATAAAATATACAACATCAATATAAATAAGTACATGAAAATCAAGGTATTTAGAAGGAAGGGCACAATCAAATGGAAGGATAAGGAGGGGCTTCCTGTGAAAGATGATCCTTTCAGCTGCTTCTTAGAGGACATGAGCAACTTTCCAGGTCAAAGGTAGAACTTGGAAGACAGATCTCTCACAGAGAAGAAATGGGGTAACGTGAGTGAGAGACGGATGAAAGGCCAATTGGGCTACATCAGAATGAGGGAAGGAAGACAGATTGAAGCTACTTGTGTAAGGTTTTTAAAGCTAAACAAGAGGTTGGGTTTTTTTTCTTGTTTTGGGAGAGTTTTTTTGGCTGCTCTTAGAGACAAAGGGAAATTGAGGAAATAAGGAAGTCGTAAGATTGGATCTTCACTTTGGGAAAATTACTTTGGTAGCAGTGTTTAGTATGGATTGTAGCACTGAGATATTCAAGGCAGGGAAACCAATTAGGAGTCTGTGACAACAAGGTAAGCAAAAAACTAATGAAAGCCTGAACTAAAGTAGTAAATGTTTAAGCAGAGATGAAGGGTCAGATGCAAAAGTTCACGTATAGGTAGAAATGTCAAGTTTTGGCAGCTGACTGGAAATGTAGGGTGAAGGAGAGTGAGGAATCAAAATGATGCTGATGAGGAACCTGAGACACTGGATGGAAACAGTGACTAACAGGAATAGAAATGTCAGTTTTTTGAGACCAAGAACTGTTTTCCCTTTTGTATTTATTTGCCTGGCAATTAGCAAAATGCTTAATAATTACACATAGTAAATGCTTAATTAGTGTTTTTCTCTTTCATTTGTTCAATCCCTCCATTTTAGATTCAACCATCTTCAAATCCAAGCCTATGTTCTCCATACCTTCCAATCATCTTAAACATAATATAATCTAGAGAAAAGAGCAGTGAACCAGAAAGTCTCATTTCTAACTCCATGATCAGTTTGTTGGATGTTCTTAACAAGCCACTAGACTGATAGAATTACATTAGACTTTTAGTGAAATCCAGGGAATGTAATGAAACTTACCTATGTCTGCATGAATAATGTTAGTGAACTGTATTTTAATACTATTGCTTTAGCCCTGCAGAGGGAAGGAAAAGCATGAACTGGGCTTGTGGCCTCAAAGAACTGTGATTTCATCTAAGGAGTAGCACATATAATCTACTTTTGGTTGATTACCTTAGACTTTAATTGAAACATGGTGCCACACTTGTTTTCTCAAATAAACTGAAGAAAATGTAGTTAATAAATAACTTGTTATTCATATGTAAGAAGAGGAAATTAAATACAAATTGTAGCCCATTATTCTTACATAGGAAGTTACCTGTCACAGACATAGCTAGAGTTCCAAGTACACTAACCTCAAGAGCCATGTTGTGGTCACTGGGTTCTGTATGATTCCAAGGTACGAGGGAGGGAAAAAACTGATATTGTCCTAGGCGAGAGGGATTGGAAGGTGAGGGTGACATGAGCAGTGACTCGATTCTTAAACTTTCCTTTACAGACATTATTTGGGTAAAGTGGCCTCAGTTTCTTTTGTGTCATGGATCTTCAGCAGTCTGGTAGAGTCTCAGAATAATGTGCCATAAAATAAAATATGTGGGATTACAAAAACAAGCAATTATATTGAAACACAATTAACAATATATGTGTGCATGTATATGTGTATACGCAGCCAGGTAGTCCAGTAGATAGCATGCTGAACCTGGAGTCAGGAAGATGAGTCTCAAGATGAGTTCAAATTCAACCTCAGACACTTACTAGCTGTGTGACTCTGGGCAAGTTACTTAACCCTGCATGTTTCTGTTTCCTTATCTGTAAAATAACCTGAAGAAGGAAATGGCAAACTACTTCCACATCTTTGTCAAGAAAATCCCAAACAGAGTCACAGAGTCAGAGACACTCCTTTCCCTCCTTAGGTACATTAGATTAAAAAAAAAATTATAGCCTAATTTTTTGGATGTCATATCACATTCTCTAGTCATATTAAATTTGTAGTCCACTCATCACTCTGGTTTTATTTTATTGTTGTAGTTGTAGCAGTTGTTTTGTACAGGACCTGTTGTATAGTTAGGGACAGGAGAGAAACTAGGCCTATGATTTTATTGGTATGAACTCCTAGATGAGAAAATCTCCTCCACAGATGCAGACAGGCATCTTCTCAGTAACTTATAGTCTTAAAGAGCTGCCAACACACTTAAAAATTAAATAGCTTAACTCTTTGGAAGGAGATATTGAGTAAAGCAAAAATATAAGTACTAAGATAACTTCATTTCTAAGATATTGAATTTAGTTCTTAGGAACAACCACTAGAGAATTCTGAAGAAACTAACTGGCAACATGAGAGAGATGAATGGTAAGACTGCATTTCCAGAATTGAAGAGAAGACAGCAATAGGGACAAGGGTTAAAAGTGACTCTGGCTGTGACTTTCCTCATAGTTGATTTGTCATAAATATTTAGTTCATTGTTTTATTGTTTGTTGTACTGTGAAAAACAAAAATAATGAGAGGACTTAGATAAGAGCTACTACACAGGATGGATGAGAATGAATGGATTCAATTGGTATTGCTGAAGAGATCAAAGATTTATTTGAATGTTTGAGTATACTGTTCCTAAATTACATACCAACAATGTTGATAATTATTTAAACCTAGGTTGTTGGGGGGATGGGGGGGTTAAAAGAAAAAAGAGGTGACCAAAAGCTTGTGGGAAAAGAAATTTTTCTTGTTTAATAAATACTGTTTAATAAACTAGTATGGGGGCTCAGAGAGAATTGATTAATTAATGAAAGTTGTAATTTTAACAAATAATGAGGAAATCTCAGAATATACTCTTTGATTGCCTTAAAACCTGAGTGGGAATAAACAAGGTAATCAGTAAAGGAGCAGGCTAAGGAGTGGAACTTTGATGTGATTGTTGATTAAGGTACACACCCCAAGTCTACAGAGATTACATGTGAAAGCCATTGACTCTAAACTGCAATAGTCTACCATCTACATGGCACTACTACAGACACTTGGCAGACAAAGAAAATATGAAATAGTTTTTGCCCTTAAGAGACATATTCAGTGGGGGTGTTGGTATATGTGAATAGGCTATGTGTATGAATATGTATTTACACAGTAATTATAAGAAAGAGAAAACAATATTTGAGGACATCAGAGAAAGTTTTGTATAGGAGGTGGCATGGGAGTTGAGCTTTGAATGCAGCAAGAGAAGATGTAGACGATGTGAGGAGGAAGTACATTCTAGACATGGAAACCCCTATGTTTTGTATAAAGCCAGAAGAATCACAGAAGCATGAAAACAAGGGTACATTATGTGGACTTATTGTGAATGGGAAATAATTAGTTGGCTAGTTTAACTAAAATAGGGAATGCCTAAAACACAGTAATATGACATGACATAAGAAAAGGTAGTTAAGGCATAGACTATGGAGGATTTTAAATGCCAAGCTGAGGATTTTGTATTTAATCTAGTGACTCTACAGAATCATTGAAGATTGGGGTTTGAGAATAGGTTTGAGAATGATTTTGGCAACTTTGTGAAGAATGGATGAAAAGGAGAGAGAGAAGCAGAGAAGATCATTAGGAAGCCTTTGCAATAGTAAGAGAGACATGATGAAGCCTTGCACTAAAGTTATAGTTGTGTGAATGTAGAGGAGACAGATGAGAGAGATATTGGGGAGGTAGAATCAACAAGACTTGGCAACTGCTTCAGTATAGGAATGGAGAGAGAGGAAAGAGTGAAGGGTAATGCTGAGATTGGGACCCTAGCTAGAAGGATGATGGTAACCTCAGGGGAAATAAAGGAAGTTTGGAGGAAGGAAGGACTTGGAATAAAAAATATCATGAGTTCTATTTTGGACATGTACTTAAGGCTTTTTGCATTTAGATGCTTAAAAGTTGTAGATGAAGACCAGAATGTATATTCTTTAAGGTTACTCAGTTTAAAAATTCTAATACAATGTTTAAAAAACTAGTGAAAACTGATTATGTTTTTGGACTGTAATATTTCAATGAATTTTTTCAACGGATGCCTGATCTCACCCTTCAATGATGCAAATTTCAACCTACTCAAACTATCTTGTAAGATTTTGTCTGAGTCCTTGTGTAAGTCTTCAATAGTTAATATGCTGGAAGATATACTTACTAGATCATTTGTTATTCCCAGTGTACCAATGCAATATCTGGGCTTTCTACCTACTTGCCTCCTTTTACAATCATACTTTCGTGGGTGTTCTTTACTCCCAACCCTCCCCTCTTCCAAACTTTCCTATTTCTGTTGGAGCTATCACATCTATTCTGGATGGAACTATCTGTTAGATTGTCTTCCTGGAGTACCTGATATCTTAATTTAGTTCAATTCAATTCCATACATGTTTATTAAGCAATCTACTATATAAGGCACTGTGAACATAAAAACAAATAAAGAAACAGTTCTTGTCCTCAAGGAATTTGAATTCTCCTGGGGGTGGGTTGGTGAGTTAGTTGTACAACTAATTAAATAAATGAAAATTAAATATAAAATAATTTCAAGAAGTTGAGAGTGCTAATAACTAATTTGAGTGGCATAGGATAGAAACTTTGAAAAATGATCTTATTTTTCCTCACAGGTTCCTCTGGCATATGGTTTCACGGTTTCCTGAAGAAGGTTCTTCTCTCAGCTTCACCCAAGAATAAAAATCCAGTTGGCCTATACAACTATTATACAGAATATAAAATTTTATAGATCTATATATTTTCAAAATCCTTTAAAGTCATTAACTGTGTATTCCACATAATATTTCTGCCCATTTTATTACCCTTTTGTAGGCTAGGAAATGGACACCAAAAGGTCAAATTGTTTCCATAGGTCACCCAATGAATCAGTAGTTGGAATTCAGAGTCTGGCTTCTGGACTTGTGCTCAGACACAGGGTCATATTGCCTTCAACCATATAATTCATCATTGTTCTATTGCTGCCGTATACAGTAGCTTCTTCATTACAATTTATTTGTATTTTTTGCCTGGTACAATCTTCTCTTGCTCCCTTATTCCTTTCTAGATGGACAACACAAAGAACAGTCATTGAGCACCCCTCTCTCTCCTGGCCCAGTGCAAAGGCCTGGGGTGAGAACTCCAGAAAGAAACTTTGGACCAAATTGCACACTCAGTAAGCGCCCTCTTGATATAAGTCAGAAACAGGGCCACTATACACAATTTAAGTGCTGAACAATTTAATTTTATTAGTGATATTGATTAATATAGATATCAGTTCATTCCAATCACCAACTCCAAAGTATCCCCTAAAGTTAAGATCTCCTTTACCTTAAACTACTGGAAGGATTCCCAGAGTTGAGTTGGGGTGGGGTAGGAGTACTCTCCCTCCACCCCTTCAAACACACACAGACATAGGGCTATCCTTGTCTAAAAGGAAGGTGTGGTGTAACTGAGGCAAGAAAGAACAGGTTCATCTTATCCCTCTTGCTTAAGCCTGCACAAAGAATGACCTGGCTGTTGCAATGACTCTCCCAAAAGCTAAAGGCAAGAATGTTGATGAAAGACATGGGTTCATATAGGTGAACATGGATTACTCTGAGAATTTACATGGAACAGTGAAAGACCCTCCCTAGAGCTAGGAAGGGCTTAAGTTTGGATCTCATGGTTGACACTTGCTAGCTGTGTGATCACGGACAAACAAATAAGCACTCTGAACCTCCGTTTCCTCATCTTTAAAATGAGGATGATAGTAAATGCAATCCCCTCTGCCCAAGGTTATTATGAAATCAAAAGAAAATAGTGTAATTAAAGATTCTAAGGCCTCTGTAAATGGAAGCTGTCATGACCTATACCAAACAGCTCTTCCAAGTTCTAAAAAAGAATGACTGTCACACAATAGAAATGTACTTTTCTCATTTTTTTTCAGTTTCCTATGCCTTTTCAATCCTTTAGATTGTGTTTAAAACTTTGTTTAAATTAACTGACATCTATGTTAATCAGTGTCCCTAATTAAATAGAAGTGAGTTTGGTTTTCAATTGTGTGTGGGGACATCCTTTCTGACTTGGGACAAGGCAGAGTTTTCTTTAAACCTGATTTTCCAATATATCAATCAAAGGCTAGATTCATGTATCTAAAACTACCCTAATTTTTTTCAAGGGTTGGCAAACTCTGGTCCACAAGCCAAATTTGGCTTATAACTTGCACCCCTCCTTCTTCAGGAATGGTTTTACATTTAAATACTTTACATTTACTTTTTAAAACATTTACATTAAATTAATTAAGTTTATTAATTACTCTCAGTTCATTGCCCATACCAAGATGGCAGGTTAGATTTGGCCTGGAGTGGGTGGGTGGGGTGGTTTGGGGGTGAGAGTCAGTTTCCTTACTCTTAGAGTATAGAATACAGTACTAGTTATTCCAAATAAATTGATATAAATTAAATCTGTCCAAATTATAGATAATAATATAAATTATATGTATATAATGTATATTATATTTATAGAAATTAAATCTGTCCAAATTATAGATAATAATATAAATTATATGTATATAATGTATATTATATTTATAGAAATTAAATCTGTCCAAATTATATATAATACATAATGCATATAATAATAAATTTATATAAAATAAATTAGTGCAACTTAAGATGTTCATCTTACTTTATTTGACTATATACAGAAAATGATGAAATATGCGAGCATTGTTATGGGTCATCCATCACTACCAAGCCTAAGCTACTGCTTTCTCTCTGTTTATCTCCAGTTCATGCTGTGCATATTTTATTTATATATTGTTCTTTACATATTATCTTCCCATTATTAGGGAAACTCTCTCAAAGCAGGGCTGGATTTTTGGGGGGGTGTGTGTAGGGGGGTTTTTTTTCATCTTTTTTTGTGTCCTCAGCCCTTAGGGCAATGCCTCTTAATAAATGCTAGTGGATTGAGTATCATAGTTTAATGACAGGGAGATATAATCTATGTCCATGAAATTTTTTAAAAATCATGGTGATACAATAAAAATGACAATAGCTCATCCATATAAAAAGCAAGTTGGATATTTTATTCTCATATATAGTTATTAAATTCTGATTTCTGTGCCTTGTAATGATCTGAACAAAGATGAAATAACTAATGTCTAAGGAAATGTTGTAGATGTAATTTAGGTACTAAAACAATAATCTGCTAAGTCCTGCTTGGATGCCTCACTGTGGCAAAGAAGTAACACTGTCTCTACTAGAGTGATCACACCAAGCTGGGAAGACTTTGAGTACAGGCCCAATGATAGATGGTATTTCTATAGTCCAAGGACTAGCTAAGGTAAGTTTAAAGATACTCACTACCGCATTAGTCCCAGAATGATGAATTTTTAAGCCACAGCAATTTACTAGGATAATCTGCAAAGTTATGGAGGATCTGAATTCTTTATCAGTGTCTAGTGTGTGTGTGTGTGTGTGTGTGTGTGCATGCGTCTGTGGGGAGGGAAGAGAGGAAAGGACTTGGGAAGCAGAGAAAAAGATGCCGATAGTGATGAAATCATTGCCCCTTAAAAAGTAATGAACTTGAAGTACTATAAGAAAATGCATTTTTCACTAAAAAGGTTTCTGCCAGTTTTTCCCTTTATCTATCAATGAGTCCCACAGATTCTATTCTAATTACTACCTCTCTCAAATAGTTATTGTAAATAAGGAAAATGCTCTGTCAATTTTAAAGTGCTATATAAATGGGAACTAGTATTTTTATTACATCACGAAAAATATAGCAATTGCCTTCAAACATCTCATCTTATAATCAGAAGTTGACTTGCAGCTATTTTTTTTAGCTGTGTTTACTGATTAAGATAACATGTATTTGGCAGAACTGAATCAGTGAACAATTGCTTGTGGGATGCAAACTTATCTAAATCAATTTCTACATAATTGATATGATCAAGTGACTAGGACTGCAAGTAAACTCTAAAGACAGCCAAAAGAACCAATTTGAACTTATGTTGGCTCAGCACTTTTCCACTGTGAGGACAAAGCCCAAGTTTCATGTACACTGTGCTATATGAAGGGGTATTGAAAGAATAGTAGAAGACTTAGAGGAGACATAATACCTGTCTTTGGATATTTGAAGGGTATTTATCTAGCTCATGTGTGTGGGTTCATCCTTTGTTGCCAAGGAAGACCATGCCATCAGAGAAATGATGACATGATTTGCACTTGACTTTGTTTTGAGTGAGGGAGGGCTGTGTCGGTCACCAGCCTCACTTCTCCTCCAGAGCATCTGAATCCAGTGACCAGATATTCCTCAGGATGACTGGAGATGACCCAGGATGAGGCAATTGGGGTTAAGTGACTTGCCCAAGGTCACACAGCTAGTGAGTGTCAAGTGTCTGAGGTGAGATTTGAACTCAGGTCCTCCTGACTCCTGCACTGGTGCTCTATTCACTGCACCACTTAGCTGCCCCATATGTAGCTCATAGGATCATATACTTAGGATAGAAAAAGAACTTAGAGACTACATAGCTCACCTCTTCATTTTACAGGTGAGGAAACTGAGATCCATCACGCTTAATTGACTTGCCCTGAGTCACATAGGTTACAACCTATACCAGGGCACAGGTAGGATTCAAATCCAAATCTTCTGATTTCAAATCCAGTTCTATTTCCACTGTGCCACTAAACTTTTGGAAGAGGGATTAGGTGTATTCTGCTTGGTTTCAGAAGGCAGAACTAGACAATGGGTAGATGAAGAAAGGAGAAAGGCAGGAATGCAGGATGGAAGGAAGGAAGGAAAGAAGAAATGAAAAAAGGAAAAAAGGAAGGAAGGAATCACTTGCTTAACTCAGGGTCATGGTCAAACTAAACCTTCAGAATATAAGGGAAATTTTTCAGGTTGCAAGTTAATGGTGGAGAAAAATAAGATAGTCTTGCTCCCATTTCCATAACACTTGAGTCTGCCTCTACTAATAATAAGTCACTAACCAGCCATGTTACCATGTAATCAGATAACTGAATATCTCTGAGTCTTGGTTTCCTTGTCTATAAAATGGGTATAATACTTGTACTATTGATCTTATAAGGTTGTTGGAAGGAAAGTTCTTTATGAACAGAAAATATTTATAAATAAAATAATATAAATATAAACATTTATAAACAGCAACATTTCACGGGATTGGAATATTGGAAATGGTCTCTTATACCTTATCAAATTGAAATCCTCTACTACTCTAAGATTCTTTTTTGCAAGAACTAAGATTCTAGTTACACTCTAGCTCCAATATCTGCTCATTGCACAGAGACTGAAATTGGAATGAGGAAGTTAAGGCCTGTTAGTGATTTGCCCCTAGGTTGCAGAGCAGCAAATTGAGATTCAAACTCAGATCCTCTGACTTGTAATCTAGCATTCTCTCTCCTATACGCCTCTGTTAGAATTGTCTCATTACTGGGCCATGCCAACTGGACAGCCCACAGGTACATGAACTCACTTTCATCCTCCAAGGAGGCAAGATAAAGGTCAATTTTTTAATTCTCTCTTGAGAGATCCTTCTCTAGGAGCCCCTTTGGAAAAATAGAATTCCCCCCAAAGGGCCTAGTCCTTGTGCCCATACCCTCAGATTCTCTGTCTTTTCTGTTTTACTCACTCACTCACTCCTCTTGATCAAGTCTCTTAAACTACTAGGTAACCTTTCTATGGGTCTCTCTACTACAACTCCCAGTCTGTGAATAGCCCCTTTCTCCCTCCTTGATGCAACTGAGGTGGCTGCTTGGTTGTTTAGAGGACTTTCATATCATCCAGAGAGAAAAAAGCAAAAATAAACACAGGGAACACAGAATTGCTCCATTGCAAAGCATGATAATCTTATTCCCTAAATATCTCTAAACTACCTGGACCAGTTTCCTAATCCAACTCGTCTTGCTCCCATTTCCATAATACTTTGATCTGCCTCTGCTAATAACCACTGATCTCAAAAGGTTATTGGAAGGAAAGCCCTTTATAAACAGCACATAAATAAAAAAAATAAATGTATTATTTACACTTACATGTAGTCAGTGGTTTTTCTTTTAATTGGTTCTATAAATTAATGAGGCAGAATGGAAGCAGAGTTGGGTTGTAATTGTAGCCACCTGTCCTGAACTCCGCTGCTAAGCCTCTGATCCTTGGCAAGTCACTTTGTCTCTCTCGGTTGTGTCTATTATCCTATGATCAAATGATTTCTACAGTCCCTTCCTACATCTAAAATTCAAAGATTCCTAATTTCTAACTGTGGAATAATTTAAGCAGGAAGAATAAACTGATTCATTCTTAGTAAATGCTAATTACCTTCAATCATAATGCAGAATGAAGGAGATGTAGTCCTATTCAAACAAGTTCAAAGTGGAAAGAACAATGTGAAATAAAGCAATTAGAAGAAAATCCACCTAGCATTTTTGATGTGCTTTTCATGATTTATGCCTGTTCTGGGGAACACGAGTTCCCCAGTACTAATTTGGGATTAAGAGATTGTTAACAACCTAAAACCTACAAAATGTCCTATAATCATCAGGCACACGTGGTTGAGGGTAGAGGCAGAACAGGGCATCTGTGCCAAAGTTTAGAAAACTTGCCATCCCCTCATTTGTAAATTGCATCCTCTGTCTACGCCAGGGGTAGGGAACCTGTAGCCTAATTTAAGGCCTCATGCGGCCCTCTAGATCCTTAAGGGTGGCCTTTCAGCTGAATCCAAATTTTATGGATCAAATTCTTTAAAACTTAGATTCACTCAAAAGACCTCACTTAAGAATCTAGAAGGCCACGTGTGGCCTTAAGTCTGCTGGTTCCCCACCTGCCCCACTCTGTGTCATTCAGCTACCAAGGCTTTGAACCTTCACCAAAATGCTCACAAAAACTTATCACAAAATGAATATCTACATGGCATGGAAAGCCAGACTCGTTGGCATTAAGACGTGCACATCAATAAAAAGTAATGTGATAAAACATCTCTTGAACTGTGCATGCAGACAAACATGTAGGTTCATAGACTTCTCTTTTATATCTGATGTGGAGTAGTCTACCTTACCTACCACCTATTTCAAGCTCTGCCTGAGGGACCCAACAGTAGCAGTAAATCTCTTCTCCAAAGCAATTAGAAATTTAGCAAGCCCCATCTACCTCCATTTTCTAAGTATTGGATCCTTCAGTATAATTTAAATCCCTGTGGAATGAGTAGATATTGGAGCTGGAGTGTGATTGTAAAACATGAAGGTCTTGTATAAAAGAATCGCAGAATAGTAAAGGATTTCAATTTGATAAGGTGAAAGAGATCATTTCCATACTCCATTCCTTTGCAACATAATATGTTATTTTTCTCCACCATTAGCTAGCAACATGAAAAATTTCCCTTACACTTTGAGGGCTTGATTTGACCATGACCCTGAGTTAAGCAAGCGATTATAACAGTTAGAAAAAAGAGCTTTCTTTCCTTCCTTCTTCCCTTTCTTTTTCCATTCTTTTTTCCTTCCTTTTTCTGTCCTTTTTTTCCTTTATTTTTTCCTTTTTTCATTTCTTCCTCCCTCCCTCTCTTCTTTCCTGCCTTCCTACCTTTTTTCTTTCTTTCCTTTTCCCTTCCTTTTCCCTACATTCTTTCCTTTTCTCCTTTTTTCTTCCTTCATTTTTCCTTCTTTCTTCCATCCTTTTTCTTTTCTCCTTTGTTTCTTTTTCTTCCTTTCTTTTAAATAAAGTCAGTAAGCTGCCAACACAGTCTTCGAGTTCATCCACTGAAGCATTTCAGATCATGCCAGAACACATCTTGACATTGCTAAGACATTATGAAAGAGGTTTCCAGGAGTCAGTTTCTATTGGGTCAAAGAATTAGAGAAGTCTTACAGTAACCTTGTGTCAGCTTTTGCTTCTTACCTTATTTTCCCTTCTTTGTAATACTTGCTAAGAATGTGGTAATAGAGTTTAAAGGTTATTATTCCTTACTCACACTGTATAACAAGAAAAAAAAGCCTCCGGGAAGCTATAAAAATTGGAGTGTTAATGAGAAAGAAGGGATGGTAATGGCAGTGAAATCGACAGAGTTGCCCTTTAAAAGCAAGCAGGTAGCAAATCTTTAATGCATTTGACTGGCTTACATCTGCTCCTTTCTTCGACTTACCGATCAGTGGGCAAAAGCAATGACAGTAATTAACAACGACTTTCTGGCTGAACTTTTCAGGCTGAAGGTCATTCCATGAAAGACATGGGAAAGCAAAAAGGAAAGTAATTATGCTGGTTTCATGGTCAGAATCCTAATTTTTTTGAACCAGCTAAGTAAGTGGTAACTGACAGTATTCCTTTAACAAATGCAAGTTGAACCAAACGTCCCCAAGGTTGCAGACAGGATGTTTTCACAGAAAATACCTTCAAGAAACAGATGAAATAAACAGCAGTTACTTTAACATTAAAGTCTGTAGCAAATCAATGCCTTGTCATCAGCTCTGATGGCCAACCTGGCAGAATTTCCCTGTCAGATCTCATTGGGGGTATTTTAATTTTGGCATGCTGAACTGAACAAAACTAAGAATCCAGTAGGAAATGAAAAAGCATGGGTTGGATTATATTTTACAGGCCTCACAAGCCCCTAACTGTAATTAATTTTCCTAACTCAGCACAAGTTTCAGTATCAGTTTCTATATTTTGTATGGTTATTGTTTCTTAGAAAATTTTCAGTATATAGATTCACGTACATAAGTTTAAATACTATCAGTTTACCAACATGAGATCAAGTTGTCATCTGGTTTGCAAATCTTGAATACTCTCTAAGCTCCATATGCTGGCTATTCCACACAGTATTGTAAACTAGCCAATGGAAAGGACATGAAAAACACCTCAACTCAAGAAACAAGGAAGGCTCAGTGTCTGGAAATTTCTAGCTTTAAGAAGGGAACTAACGAATATTGTAGAAAATCTCCCAGGAGGCTTTCCTCAGCAAGTCTTCTTCTCAGGACTTGGAAAGGGAGAGTCTCCTACAGCTATTTAGGTTAACTTTGACAAGCATTTATTAAGTGCATACTGAGGCACCATGCTAAGTGACAGGATACTAATACAAGCAAAAAGAAAGACATCCTTCTGCCTTCAGAGAACTTACAGTAGAATGAGGGACGCACACAACAGTACAAAAGAGCTAGAAGGAGGGGTGATGGTGAAGGTGTCCACAAGGGTGAGGGGTTTTTGAAGTCTAGAAATGCAGATACGTAGCAAGGATGTGAGCTGGCCTGGGTCCTTCCACAAAATGGAGGTTCCAATAGGAATACACTAGTGGGAGAAGGGAGCCAGCATAGCAGAGGATGTTCTAGAATGATAAGGTCGCAGGGAAAATGGATGCTCCAGGAAGAGACTACAGGTGAGGCATGACATTGAAAGCACTCACTATGGGTCCAATGCTGTACTAAGAGCTGGGGATAGAAAACCAAAATCAAAACAATCAAAGCTCAGGTCTGATAACCAAGACATACAGAGTATCCCCAAAGTCTTAGTACCTGTCAGTCTTTATTATCCTTCCCTACTTCTTACCTTTTCACTTCTTATAAGGACACTTTCAAGGTCACTGAAGAACTTTTATCTCTTGAGTTTTCATCATACTGGGAGGGAGAGATAAAGAGATCAGGGCATGTTACTCATGCATCAAAGCATGCATCTGTGATTATACTCTGTCACTGCATCAAATGATATAGGAAGCACCCCCCCCCCCGCAACATATATTTGATATAATATGTAGTAAATAAATACAAAATCATTTCTAGAGAAAAATGTCTAAGGAAATCAGGAATCTCCCTTCTTAGGGGGCCTGATGATGTAACTATGGCTCATGTTTTCTTGTCCTCTATTTTTCAGACTCTATCTTTCCTTTGTTCCTTGCCTAGTGCTCTGGATTTCTCTACCAATCTCCAGTTACCTCCTCATCCTGGAAAATCCCTTTACTCTTGCTGCCCCTTACCCCAATGGTGAGTTCCTCCCTAAACCTCCATCTTGAGGAAGTGCCCAGATTCACCATTTGGTTATTGTTGAGTCATTTTCAGTTGTATTCGACTCTTCATGACCCAGTTTGGGGTTTTCTTGGCAAAGATCCTGGAGTTGGCCATTTCCTTCTCCAGCCTATTTTACAGACAATAAAACTGAGGCAAACAGAATTGGGTGATTTGCCCTCAGCCACAGAGCTAGTAAGTGTCTGAGGCCATATTTGAACTCAAGAAAACCCAACACTGTGCCACCTAGCTGCTATGCTTACACTCCCAGACCTGCTTCTGACTCTCCTGAATTCTTTACCATACCTTCTCTCCTCCGTTTTTCATCTTTCTTTTTTACGTTGTCTTCCCCTGATAGAATGTAAAATCTTTAAGGACAAGGATTGTCTGTCACTTAGAACTGTAATTGACAATTGATATGCACTTAATTGTTTTTAACTTGAATTATTATGTTGGGCTCCAGTCTGTGTCTGTCTTTTCTGAGACCTTCATTGAAATTTTAAAATTAACGTATGAATAACATAGTTATCTAGTTAGTCTACACTGAAATAACACTGTCACCTGCTGAGCTCATACATAAATTTCTGAGGAATTTAATTCCTAAAGAGATCATGGCATTTATGTTTCTTGGACATGCCCACCTTTACCATTTTCATATCTACTATATCACTGAGACTGTTATTCCAAAAACAAAATTCTTCTCTCCTAATTAGTATGTATAGGTAGTTAACATTTTTATTTAACCAAATAATGTTACATAATTAATCCCTCTCCTCATTAATAAATACTTAGAATTTTTCTTTAATTATCACTGGTGTACAATTTATGACTTTTTGACAATATCCTTTTTATTTTTAGGTAACCTGAACTGCAATTGTCAAATTGGAGAGTAATAGAATACAATATTATGGTTTATGAATGTCATTGTGTGATGGGAATAATACCTGACTGAGTCAGAAGGTCTGAGGTTAATCCTTGACTTTGCTACTATCCAGCTTTGGGATGTTAGGAAAAGTTTTATAAAATAAGGGAATTGGACTAAATAGTTTAAGCCAGGGATGGGGAACCTGTGACCTCAAGGCTGCATGGGGCTCTCTACAGTCTCAAGTGTGAACCTTTGACTGAATCTAAACATCACAGAACAAATCCCATTAATAAAAGGATTTGTTCGATAAGATTTGGACTCCATCAAAAGTCCATACCCAAGTATCTAGAAGGCCACATGCGGCCTCAAGGCCACAGATTCCCCACCCCTGCTAAGCCAACTCTAGACTCAACTTCTTAATATAAACTTTTAAAATATATTTTTGAAAACTGCATTTCAATATAGTTGATTTTCTTTCTAATCTTATGTATTTTATTTTTTGCATTTAAAAACTTTATTTGGAGGAGTTCTATAGGCTTCATCAGACTGTCAGAGGTATCTATGATCCCCAAAAGACTAGGAACCTCTAGGCTAGATGTTCTTTCCTAACCCTAACATTCTTATTTTAAATATTCTCTACTTTGAATGGGTAAATGATCTCAGTGTGGGTACTACCTCCAATGGTATGGATCAAAACCTTCCACAAATCCTCCACAGAGGGTCTCTGTAATATACTAAAGGCTTTCCTTTAGCTCCTAAAATTTGAAGGGTTCAAGTGCAGTAGTCAGACTGTATCTATTATCCCTTGCTCACCCTCCTTTTCTAATTTCTTACTAAACAAAACTTTACATCACTTTTATACAGCCATCTTTGGTGATGTGCTATATCTTTCTTATGTCCCTGAAGAGTCTGCCACTTCCTATTGCCTGTCTTGATTCTGTATATGTTTAAATAATCATTTTGAGAAAATCTTCAGCTATATTGAATTCTGGTCTTATTGGCAAGCATCTATTATGTTTTGTTTTATCATTTTTAATTTCTTTTGTATTGAATACTTTATTTTATTTGTCTACTGGTTCCCATTGCTCTCTACCTAGGAAATCCTCTTCTCTTTCCAACTTGAACTGATGTAGCATTTGCAATATCTTTCAACTTAAAATCAGCCTTAAAGAGGCATGGGAGAAGTGTTACCCTCTTAATTTAGTCAACATTTACTTGTCAGGCAGTCAACAAGCACTTAAGTCCTTATTATTGTTGGACACTGTGTTGAGGGCTGGGGATACAAAGAACAGCAAAAGCATTCCCCACCCTCAGAGTACTTACATTTTAATGGGAGAGACAACATGTAAATGATTAGGTATACACAAGACATATACAGAGTATAATTTGGAAAGTAATTCATTCAATTGAGCCTAAGAATTCCAAATCAGCTGGCTGTCTATCTTTGAACTCTATGGATCAGTTCAACCATCTATTTAATCACCAAGATGTTGTGTTGACCAAGTAGAACAGAGCTCATAGGAAAATAGCTCAAGTTGACTCTGTGGGCATGGTAAACTAGCCTAATAAGTTCTTTACTCACCAGAATACTGTGTTTTTCCATTAAATTTTAGCATCTCCTTGTATTTAATAGATGTAAAACCTGCTGTGCTATTTCTGTTTTTCCCTTTCAGAACAAATGGGGAAGGGCTGTTGTTCATCCTTTGTACTCAGAGAGGACCAATGACCTCATAATGTAGGAGTCATAGTACAGTGTGTTTGACTGCAGCGTATCAGTACAATATAAACTTGGAAGGCTCTACCACAAGTCAGGCACAAATAGTTTGTTTGAACATTTGGGATGAAGATGTCTCTGTACATCTCATGTTTTCTTTGGGCTATCATGATTCTGCTTGGTTCATAGAGCACAGTGTCTTCTTTGAGTTGGGCATGCCATGTCAGATAGCCCTGTACCACTGTCTACCATATCTTACAACTTATACTAAAGTTCTTCAAGAAGCAGGGAAGGGTAATAAAGCCTAACAGGAATTAAGAATTTGGGAATACTCTGTATAGCTTGGTTAGCAGACCTTAACCTAAGAAACTTGTTGTAAATACATCTTTTTTCATAGGAGTAGAATAAGAGACTGGCAAATGCTTCCTATCAGTTCTATATGTGCAATGTCATAATGGCTGGGGACTTACCCACTGGGAGGTACATTCATATTAGGCAGTGATGATTTGTATGAGAAACTGCATTGTGATTGTCTGTTCTTCATTAAGCTGAGTGACACCAGGACTCATTTGTGTGGTTTTGACTACCTTCTGGTGGTCATTCTCTAGCCTCTGGCTTCAGTTTAGTGGCAGATGCAAAACCTTGGTGAGATGGGAATGGCTCTGTTTAAACTGGGGGTGGAGGTTTAGTTCCCACTGTTTCTGGAGTTGAGGTGCCCTGAGCATAGATTTGTGCAAGGGAAAGAATATCTCAGGTTGACAAGGAGAGGCATAGGAATGGTTAGCTGCTTTTTAAAAGCAAGGGTTTCAAAATTAAGAAGGCATAGATTTATAAAATATAGTAACTCCATTTCTATAGAACTTTAAGGCTTAAAAATCTCTTTCCTCACAACAACTTTGTGATATTATTATGAATCAAATGCATGAATTATTATGTACCTTTAACAGAGGCTGAATAGGTTAATAATTTGCCTGTGGTCACAGAGTAAATTTCAGAGCTGGGATTCTGAAGCACCAATGCAATATTCACAAGGCCTAAAGTGGCCATGAATATGCTGGCACAATTCTGAATCATGAAATACAACAGACTCTCCACATGGAAAACAAAACCAAAACATTTATTCAGATACCAGAAAGTCAAATCCTTCATAGAAACAAAGAAATCTATACACAGTAACAACGCAGAGGGCAACACCAACCTCAAGCCTTCCTTCCGTTAGGTTTCCCACAAACCAGCTCCTTGAAACAAATCACAAACAAGCTCTCTCACTCACACTAGCTTGCTGCCTGCTTTCTCTCTCCCTCAGTTCTGACTTCTCTAATTTTCTCTCAGCCCTTCTCTAGTTCCCCCTCTTTCTGTTCTACCCTTTCTACTCCAACCCTCCCTGTTCCATGTGACTTGACTCATGAGACTCAGGCTTCCATGTGACTTGGTTACATGGGCCTATCAATAGATGGGAAAGATCACAATAAGAAGCAAAATTACATTAACAGTAAGAGAAAATGCATATTAATACAGATTCCATCCCTGGTGTCTTGACTCACAGGATCTTATGAAAATACCTCAGAGTTGGATGAGACCTCAGAGGACTGCCAGTCCAGCCAGTCACTCAAAAGGAATTCAGTATACAACACTTTCTGCAAGGGGCCATCTAGATTCTAAAGAAAGACTACCTTCTTCCAAAGGTTGTCCATTCCAATTTTTTATAGCCATGCAATTTGTCCTTGGATCAAATGGAAATCTGCCTTACTTTAATTTGTATCCATTTTATGAAGTTTTGGCATCTGGTGCCAGCTAGAATAAGATTAGCCCCCAGTTCATATAACAGATCTTAAAATACTTGAAGACTGCTATTGAGTTGACAATATCTTCTACTTTTCTACCTAACATTCTCAGTTCCTTTCTTAAGCTCCTTGTATGGTATGATCCCTATTGACCTTTTATGAATATGCACCAGCTTATCAATGTCCTTTCTGATATAATATGTGGTCCCAGGAAATGAAAATAATATGCCAAATGAAGTCTGACTAGAAGAAAATCCAATGAGGCCTTCACTCCCCTTTTTCTGGGAACTTTGCTTGTATTACTTCAACTGAAGATACTGGTATTTTTTTGTCTGTTGTGTTATACTGTTGACTTATAACTGATCTTGAAGTCAAATAAGATTCCCAAGCATTTTTTCACAAGAATTGGTATATAACCATCCATTATTTTTGGAAAAAATTTTTTTTTAAATTCAAGTTTAGGATGTAATCAAACTCACAGCTCAGAACTTTCTTATAAAGACTTGGATTCACATGAATTGGATTCAGCCATGGTGGGGGGGCGGGGGCTCTGACCCCAAGAGGATCATCTTCCTCTCTTTGGCTTGATTTCTCCACCTGAACTAATCTCTAAAAATACCATGATATACCTCATATCTAGATTTTTTCAAATATAAGCAAAAAGGGGCCCAGATCCCACATAGGCACTTTTCAGGTGCCAACTGCACATCAGGCATGGAACAGCTTTATCTCATCCCATAGAAAATATCAAAAGATGCCAAGGCCTTGCTGGAGTACACAGACAGACACAGAAACATAAAGCCCTGAAATAGCCCATCTGCTCCTCTGGAAAAGAATCAGTGACAATTAGTGGTTGCCACTAAGACAAATTATTCTCATTCCTATGAGTTCTTTCCCATAGAACCCTACAAAGTCTCCTTCGGACTTGTACCATGACCTGTATTTAGATTCCTTCCCACTACCTCTGTCCCCCTCTTCCTAAAGAGAAAGATACACTGGGACCAGTGAATATGCAAACTCATTCTCACCAGATCTTCACACCATTACTTTGTCAGTTACTCACTGGCTTTTTTTCTCCAAGTAGGCCCCTGCACAGGAACTCTGTGGGTTATTTCTCTTCTTACTCTAAGGATTGCCCTACCTCAAGAAATCCACAGAGGACCTGGGGTTCACGAATGGTGTTCATAAACTTCCTTGTGGAATAAGTGACCTATGTTTCTTTTTCCATAATAATTATGATTTATTAATAAACTAAACTCTAATCTTAAACACTTTTGATATACCTACTATATGTAAGATATTCTACTAGGCCTTGGGGTATAAAGACAAAAATTTAAATAGTCCCTGCCCTTATGGAGCTTATATTCTACTGTGAGAATGCCATGTGGAGATAGATCAATATATTAATGATAATTTAGAAGGTGAAAGGGGAACATAATTTACACTTTTACTGTGATTCAGTGTTATACCTGTCTTGAGCAGAGAGAAAGGAGAAATCCTCTCTCCCTTCTTACCACTTGATGTACTCTGGAAGAAGGTGCCAAGGCAAAGGAGAAGAAGTAGTCTTTAAGATAAAGATAGGCTGGAAAAAGGGCTGGACTTGGTTCCACAGTTTGCCCAAAGGGATAAATGATTGGTTCTTAAGCAACCCTTCATCAGAAGGCAGCCCCAGTCTCTGCAACCCAATTAGTATGTCATCAGTGGACATGCTCACATTTTATGAAGTGATTTCTCCAAATGATGTATATCCTGTATGCTTATAAGATTGAAAGGAGTTGAAAATTCTCCAAACTGATCAAAGATTTTCCCAATCATCTTCTGCTAACAGTTAACCAGTTCAGTCATTTTTCAGTAATGCCTGACTCTTCATGACCCCATTTGGGGTTTCCTTGGCAAAGATAGTGGAGTGGTTGACCACTTCTTTCTCTAGTTAATTTTGTAGATGAGAAAACCAAGGCAAACAGGGTTGTTACTTGTCCAGAGTCATATAGCTCGTAAGTGTCTAAAGTCACATTTGAACTCTGGAAGGTGGGTCTTCTTGACTCCAGGCCCAGAACTCTATCCCTTGTGACACTTAGCTGTCTCCTAAGAGTTATATTTACACCCATTAAATTTCATGTAATTATATTCAGCTAATCATTTTAGTTTTTAAAGATATTTTGGTTCTCTTGTGTTATGTTTTCTTTTGGTTTGATTTTTCTCATGGTTTTTCCCATTTGCTTTAATTCTTCTATGCAACATGGCTAATGTGAAAATGTTTTTAATAAGAATGTACATGTAGAACTCATATAAGATTGCATGCCATCTCGAGGAGGAAGGGGGAAGGGAGGGAGAGAAAAATGAAAACTTAGGGAAGTTATTACTAAAAACTGAAAACAAATAAATTAATTGAATAAAAAAAGAAAAGTTTAATAAAAGATACTTTTGGATACTAATTCTTTTATTCATTGTGTCAGCCATCCCTCCCATCTTCATGCGACCATTAAATTTGAGAAGCATGCTATTTGTGACTTTTTCCCATGTCTTCTATGAAATAGAATAGTGATATAAAAGGTATATAATTTCTGATATGCAAGTTAATACAGCTATATATTCACACATATTCCATTCCATGAAGGTCTACTTGGGATATACTTGAGATGAAATATTTGTCTCATTGCTTACATGTAGATCCACATCATTCTTGGTCATTGAGATTTAATCCTGCATCAGATTAGTTTCTGCTTTGCCCCTCTGATTTGTGAGTCACACTAAATCACCAATTATGCTTCTGGAAATACACTGCATTTGCATGCTTGATAAATCTAACACATTGCAAAGTGTGGCTAAGTACCTCACTGTACATTATGTTTTTATCTAACCCAACATCAGAACTTTTACAATGTTCCCATTCGCTAATAAGTTTGTGAGAATTGAAGGAGAAAGGGGTGTCAAAGAGTAAATGAAACATTACTTTAATTCTAATACCTTCTCTCTGTTAGCTATTGTCCATTTGTCCTATTTGTGTAGTTTTACGTATTTGTCTGCTTGTTGCCTCCTCTTTGAATGATGAACTCCTTGCAGGCAGGTAGTCCTTTACCTTTCTTTGTACAAGTTTTATCTCAACAAATTGGCACAGATGACAAAAGATGGTTGTGGAAAGATGGGCAAACTAAAAACATGGTTGGTGGAGCTGTGAGTTAATACAACTGTTCTGGAAAGCAATTAGGAATTTCACAAATGAAGTAACTGAAACGCCCATGACCTTTGACTCAGATTCCAAGACCAGGCTTATAGACAAGCACGGAAAGATGGACATGTGTAGCCCAATGGCTACAGATGGCTAAGGGGAGAAGGGACTGGCCTTCAAAAAGAGGCAGACAAATTTTCTTGTAATACCTCTTTTTGTATCCATTACAAAAAAAATTGTTTGCTTCTTTTTGTTTTATTATTTTACTATGTTATAGAAATGCATATTTTATTTCTTAAATTAAAAATAAAGGAAAATATTTTTTAAAAAAGGGAAAAAGAGACAGATAAGTCAGAAGTAGAAGGTCACTAATTTTTTGTTCCATCCAATTAAACGAATGTTGACAAATATTGAAGCTATGCAAGGTGCAGAAGTCTGTACTTATAGTTTGTAGTCACCTAGAGAAACATAACATGGGAAGAAAGAGCACTCAAGGCAGCCTACTGCCTAAAACTCCAGTGGCTCCCTATTACCTCTAGCATAAAATGTTCAGTCCTCTCTCTGTTTGGCACATGTAACACTTCACAATACGTCCTCTTCCTACCTTTTAAACTTTCTTATATATCACTCATCACCTGGTAGTCTGAGGAGCATGTCTACTTCACAAATGATGCTTCATATCTCATTCCCATGCCTTTGTACTCCCTGTTCTCCTCCCCTCCCCCTGCCAGGGATGTTCTTTCCTTCTTCACTTCCACCTTGGATTGCTTTTTCCAAGATTATGCACAAGCATCTACGTTGTGAGATAGCCCTTTCCTATCTCTGTCCCTTCTTCCCAATCACCATTTATGATGCCTTCTCCTCTAAAGTTCCCTTGTATAGTATCTACTTTGCATATGTCCTATAAATAAGTATGAGACAATGTGTGTATGTCATAATCATATGTAAGTTAACAGAACTATATATGCACCATGCCATGTAGGTCCAGTTTGGATATACTTAAGATAAAATATTTGTCTCATTCCTTACACATGGATTCACATTGTTCTTGGTCATTGAAGACTGGTAATGTCATTTTCATTGAAGAGACATTGTGTGTGTAAACACACATGCATATCTATGTATATGCACACACATGCATTTTACATGTACACACATGTATTGTATACACATGTGCATGCATACACACATATACACACATACATACAAACATATATATTTATACTCCTTGAAACCAGGGACTATTTCATTTTTGTATTTCTGTCCCCAGTGCTTAGCAGATTGCATGGAACTTGATTTGAAAAGTAGTTGATTTGAAAATTGCAGACAAGGCAGGGAAATAGGGAGTAAATAAAGAGAAGCCAATGTGGGCTTCAGGTCCAGGAAGCCTTTGTCAAGGAGAAAGGCTCCTGGGAAGTGTTCTAGAGATCCTATATTGACATGCACCAATAATATTCCAGCCTGAATTCCCCAGACAGCTCTTTGACCTCACCCAAAGAGTTTTCTGGGCTGGCACAGTGCAGAGGATGAGCAGGCCCTTTGAGGGGCAGGCCCTCTTGCTGTCCATCTCAGTGCCTCTCTGCCTACAGGTTGCAGCCCAGATACTCCCTCAGGCTCTTGGATATCTGTTTGAAAGACCACTCAGTAACTACCTGCTTTTAAAACAAGCCTGGTCTATGATTTCTGTTAGGGCAGGAGTACAGGAGTCTCCAGAGGTGATGCCACTGCACAGGGATGTCAGTGAGAGATAGCTTCGCCTTTGGGAACTCCTGTGCTCCTGCCTTGGGGAGTCAATTTTTCCCTTACGGAAATCATAGACCCAGGCTTATTTACAAAGCCGTTAGTTACTGAGTAGTCTTTCAGCATATATCAAAGTAGTACCTGGAGTGGTAGCAATGGAACCACCTGCCATTTAAGAGGCACCCAGCTGAGCATACATATCAACAGATATCCAAGTAATTCATATAGAACATGACTGATGCTCATCAATCCAGGAAATGCAGACAACGCTCCAGGGCTCTATTTCCCTAGAAAGCCTTCCTGGACACTGTCTCTTCCTACCTATTCCCTATCCTGTCTGAAGCCTTCAGAGACGGCCTTTGAAATCAGTCCTTATCCCCTTCAAACTCAGGAAGAAAATATTGCTCACAGAAGAATTTCTTCACGGAAAGAAAGCTGCTGCTTGCTGCTACTTCTGAACCGACCCATTCTCCCTATTTCCTGGCATCTTTTAGCTTAGGATAAACATAATTATCATCCAGTCCTGGTTGTCACCCCTCACAAGAGATTTTTAGAAGATAAAGAAGGGCCAGAGATCACAGAAGTGAGGTGAGGAGACTGGATGCTGGATGAACACAAATTTAAACAATTAGGATTCCAGTTTGTGAAATGAATACTCATAGTCAGGGTATTATTATGTGGAGAGAATCAAAAGCTCAGCTCAGGCAAAATCACATCATTGTTCATCAAGCAGCCCTGTCTCAATCCATCCTAGCCTCTCCCTGGGGCCATCCCCTTTCTCAAGGTGACTTTCCTGCACTTGCCATTAGGATATGTGAGGATGTTCAGTACAAACCCTTACGTGGTCATGATGATCCAACTTTGGTTCCCCATCTATGAAGGGAATTGGGCTCCACATCTCTGAATGATCTTAGCATCTCATGAAGGTGGTTTATCATCAATAACAATTTTGCTGTGCACTTAGGAAAGGAAGATATTTAAAATCTGGTGGAATTTTCCACCCGGGGAAATTGAATCAGTTCTGTCATTCTCCCTACCTTATGTCCTTGTTTATTTCCTAATCTACCCGCAACCCTTTTTAAGGAATGTGCCTCTTGATGTTTATATTTATGACATTTCCTTTGGCCATTTACCGGATTTTGTGAAGAAAATGGGAATTGTTCTTGGTCCTCTAAAATCTCTCTTCCCTCACATTGTTGTTTCTCTGGTCTACACGAAAATATTTCCGGATATCCCTTTCCCTCCTTTTCGTATTCTCTTATTCAAGTGCATAGAAGGCAGCTTCCTGTCCTCTTTATCTGTGCTGCACTTGGTTTAGGTCACCCTCCTGGTCATTAATCATAGCTCTTTGCTTAGTCTTTATTTCAAGCAGTTCCTCTGTAGTTCTGCTTTCTGTTGACCAGTGATGGCCCTACTCTGTGTTGACTTCATGTTAGTCTGGAGGTCAATCCTCATACGCACCAGGGAGTTGTTCACTTCTAGTTTCCGTGATTTGGGAAAATGTTCTCTCTTCTTTACTTGCCCTACTTTTACTTTAAGAAAAGCATACTTCACCCTTTACCAACTCCAAATTCAGAAAAATACAAATTGTTTCTCTTCTTAAAGCCTCAGTGGGGGTGGGAGAGGTGGCGTGGGGTCCCTCTGACTTTTGGAACAGAAATTTGGCTTCACTTAGTACACATGCCTTCTAACTCTTATACAGCAAAGCAAGAATATCCTTTGCATCAGATGGACCTGTGTGAAAGCTTTGGGCTGAAATTTCACTCTAAAATCTGTAGAGGAAGTTTAGTGAGATGAGTGAGCAGATTCAGAATGCTCAGGGTGGTTAAATGTTTGTGTGGGAGTAAGGGAACTCAGTCATCTGGGAAACTGCAGCCCTGCCTTCTGACTCAAAGGACTCTTAGAACAAGGCAATTAGGTGGAAGACCGTTTCCCCCAAGATGACACTGAAGGCAAAGAAGGAAGCCATCGTACCCCCCAAGACAGAAGCCAAGTCCAAGGCCTTGAAGGTGAAGAAAGCAGTGCTGAAGGATGTCCATAGCCACAAAAAGAATATCCAAACCTCCCCCACCTTCCAGTAACCCAAGACACTAAGACTAAGAAGGCAGCCCAAATATCTTCAGGAAAGTGCTCCTTGGAGAAACAGGCTTGATCACTATGCCATCATTAAGTCTCCCTTGATCACTGAGTCTGCTAAGAAAAAGATTGAGGACAGCAACATCCTAGTCTTCATTGTGGACGTCAAGGCCAACAAGTATCAGATCAAGCAGGTGGCCAAGAAGCTGTGTGACATTGACGTGGCCAAGATCAACATATTGATCTGGCCTGATGGAGAGAAGAAGGCCTATGTCCGACCTACTCCAGACGATGATGCTTTGAATGCTGCCAACAAAATTGGAATCATCTAAACTGTGTTCAGCTGTACCATTGCACCTACAATAAAAAATTTTCTAGGATAAAAAAAAAAAAGAACAATGGTGGATGCCATACTAGCAAAGTCAGAAATTACTCAGAAGACTGACTTTCTTTTAGCCCATGGAAGATCATCTTGTAACAGGTAGGTTTGAGGGCACCAAACAGCTTATTTAAATGTGGTATCTTACTTGACCACTTCTTCAACATAACTCATAATGTTAGAAGCACTATTGTTTTTTTGATGGGTTTTACCAGTGGTGTCAAACTCAAATAGAAACAGGAGTCACTAAGCCATAATTAAGGATCCCTTCAACCTGCATGTTGACATAGAAAGCTACATTATCTTTGTTTTATGGTACTACTAGTACAATTACTAAATATTTAGTAGGAGGTGCTGCCTCCCACTAGAAGACCTGCCTGTACTAGTACTAAGGTTTGTTAAACATTTACCAATTCGATTTTAATCTGGATCAGCAGTGCTCTGGAGTGTTGTGGGGCACATATACATGCACTTATATATTTGACACCCCTGCTTTAAGCCACTTAATTCAACTCTTCTCACTTTACAATGAGAAAATTGAGAGCCAGAGAAGAAAGGTTACTTTCCCAAAGTCACATGGTTAGTTGGTGGCAGAGTTGGGACTCCCACCTCGAATTTGAGCCTGTTCTACACTACATCACTGTGATTCTAACATTTGCTTTGGTGACCCCCAGTTATCTGATCCTGATCTGTCTCAATGGACATCATCCCCCCTTCTGCTCTGACATCATGCTGCTCACATGTGCCAGCTATGGAGTCTAAGCAAATGACATTTTCCCATTACCTCAGGCAACTAAGGCTACTTTAAGAGTAGTTGATTATTTGTATGGCTTATTTGCATTTCCTCTACTTGGTAGCACCAAACTATGAAGAAATCCAGGCCCAGTCAAAAATTTAAATGTTCCACAGTCACCAGCCACCTTAATATCTGTGCTTGGCAACTCAACCTCAGTCATTTTTCTAAATCCCAGTTATCAACACCTGTCACTCTTGTCCCGTTACCCTTGCTCCAAGGCTAAGTCCCAAATTCTGTCTTGTCAAGTTTGTTTCAGTTCAACTTATTCTAGGCAAGTTGATTTCACCAATAGTTATTCTTAGTTCTGGGAACTGGATTTTGATTCTGCTTCTCCCACTATATCTGTGTACACAGAATTAGTTAATGGCCAAGCCATTCACTGATTAGTGTAATTGGATGTTCTTAGAATGCTAGATTGAGAACCTGAAGAAACTTTCAGAGGGTCAACTAATCTAATCCCTTCATTTTACAGATGAGGAAATTGAAGACCAGAGAAGTTAAGTGATTTGCCCAAAGTCACACAGAGAGTAAATTGTAGAAGGAAGATTGACTCCAGGGACCAGGTCCTCTGACTGAAAGGCAGCGTTTTTTTCACTAACAAGAGCCGCTTCTTAGCAATGGTGGGCAAGAGCAGGGGTCCTAGAAATACCTTCCACAGTAAGACAACTACTCCTCGTAGAGCATGCATATATCCTCCAGCCTATTTAGGAGTATATAGACCAGGGTTGAAGCCTGAAAAACCTGGGGTCAAGTGCCATCTCTGATGCATAATGGCAGTATAACTGGGGACAAGTCACTTTTCCTCACTGAGTTCTAGGCAGCTTTGTAAGACAAAATGTTGCAGAGAAGATATCTCACTGCATTGGTACAAGGGATTTCCTCATCTGGGAGTTCCTTGTGGCAATGAAACCACAGGTCCAGTTGCTATACCAAAGTGTAGTAAAGATACATATGTATGTATATTCACATATATGTGTACATGCATATTCAACTAGCAAAGTTTAAAACTACACTGAGAAATCTGGAACATCTTGTGGGTATACACACACACACTCACATACGCACACAAATGCAAACACACATGTTCAAGAAAAATCTACTTTATTACGCTTGAGTCTCTCTTTCACTATCAACATATATTCCCATTTTTCCTCAGAAAACTCTTCTGTGTCCCCTCACATTCACCCTTTTGCCTGAGGTTATCATGAGCTCACGCACATCCAAAAGAGAATGAGATCCCTGTCCTAGAGAAGAATACTTGGCTGACAGCAAAAAGAGCACTGGATTTTGAGTCAGAATACTTAGCCCTGCACAGAACACTTGGTGTTACCTCAGGTAAATTATCTTACATCTCTGGGCTCCAGTTTTCTCATAAGGAAAATAAAAGCAATGTTCTCTAAAATGCCTTCTAGCTGCAAACCTATGATCCTATTGTCCATATAGTTCCTGTTGGAGGACATATTTGTGGCTGCTGGGCTTGTGGGGAAAGACCACCTCCTACCTTCAGCAGCTGGTTTAAGGTAACAGTCCCTCCATACCATCTGTCAGTACTCACCAACCACTGATGAGCCCTGAAGCACAAAGAGGAGGGCAGGGAAGGGAAGAGGCCTGGGAATCAATTGTTCATCCCTCTTGCTAAACCATTGCGGAATACCCAAGGCATCTTTTCGCAATTGTCAGAAACTTGCCCTCTTGCTCCAGAGGAGGGACAAAGAGGTGATCAGCAGTTTGCTGTAGTTATCAAACTCCATATGTTAGGGCTGAATCATTTCCTGTTGTCTCCTTTATAATCAGTCACAAATCTCAGGGCTTTCATGGAATCCAAATACAATTCTGAAATGTCTTTCCTTTACCTGTCTTGTTTGAAGTCAACTTTTTACTCTAAGCTATACGTCTTATAGTATGTCCAGTCTAATTATTCCACTGGCACTAAAGAAGGAATAGGCTCTAGAATGCTGAAATGCATTAAAAAAAAAAACCAAACACCTCTAGAAGCCATATTTAGACTCATTTTTTCATGTATTACTTTATGCCAGACTGTTTCTTAGTATTCAAATGAATCAAAGGAGGGTAAGCTTTTTGGACACCTTGTCAAATAGAATGGAACCTCAAAAGCCATCGTATCCAAATCATTCATTTACAGATGAGACTCGGGAAGAGCAAATCAAGGGACTTGATCAAGGGAACCTTGGTAGTAATCATCAGTGGTGAGACTGAACTCAGGTTCCCTGACTAGCTAGATAGCTAGCTCTTTGTCCCATCAGTAAGAATACCTCATTATGCAATAAGACTTTGAAAGAAATATGATCTTTTGATGGATCTATGAATTTAGTCTCTATCCTCAGAATACTTTCTTCAGAATGGTAAAGCATTCCCATTTAATTATTTCCTGAACCACAAGTTTGCTTCTCATATATATTCTCAAGCTTTTAATTAGTCACCTAATTATGATCTCTATCCTAATAACAGAGGAATTCTTAGGGAAGCAAACAATCCATTACTGCATTTCATAACCTCGCATTAATATCCTTCTCTTTTACTTTTATAAGTCAAAGTCCATTGAGTAATGTGTACCTAAGGCAATAGTCATGTGACTTTCTCCATAAGAAGAAAAGTATACATAATGGTAATATTAAATATATACATATAGATATAGATATATATACACACAGAGATGTAGCTGTATATACAATACTGTACATGTAGATGTACATGTGCACACACATATATGTATATATATATATATATATACACACACACACACACACACACACACACGTAATACTTAAGCATTTAAATCAAAAACTACAATAATTCTGGAGGCATGTCTTTACAGAAGGAAGGGTTCAAATCACTTACTTCCTCCCCTCCCACAGAATTCTAGAGCACACAGTTCCTGGAAAAGTTTCCTTAAAGCTATCTGGCATAATAAATATTTAGAGAGAACCCCTCAATAGATTTACATGGAGCCAAGAGAAAGACAGCAGAGACTGAATGCTCCTCTGACCCACAGAGCAGCCATTGGAGGAATACGCTGGGATGGGGCACAGGCAGAACAGGCAAGCTAGCAATCAACACTCTTAGTATTCTACATAGGATAGGAACCTCTATCCTACTGTCCCAGCTTCTAAGTCAGTACCAGCAGCAGATTAAGTGTTTCCTCAATCTGAAAATAAGCCCAGATAGAGAAAATTCATTTCCTTTTGCACTGAAGGGCCTCCATTCCCTAGTATGGCTAGACAAGCTGTATTTGATATCTATTGTGAAGTATGCTGGTCACTCGGGAATAGTGGGGGGATCACGAATGGACAGGTCCTATACACATTCATTCATATTTTCAAAGAAAACCCTTGGAATGAAGGGTGGGCATAAATGAGATTTGCAGAGAATGAAGGGCATGAATGATTATAAATCTATCAAACTATTTACTCAGAATCTGAATACATTATATAAATTTGATCCCTATAAGACAATATATTACTGGATATAATTTATATTTTCTAGGTGGAAAAAGTAAGATATGGAAAAAATTGACCTTTATCCAAGATCAGTCAAAACATAAACCCTTCCTCTAGGGCTTTAGGATCTGAGAAATGAATTGATGGCTCAATATTTTAAACTTTATCATTGTGTGTGGGTGTATGTGTGACGGTGTAACAGAGACAGAGGAAAAGTGAGTAGAGAAAAAGTCATGCATGTAAGGGAAATAAGAAGCATTTTTGAATATCCAAAGCACTGGATGTTAACTAACTCTATTATGGATTTATTACACCTTTTAAACAAGGATCCTATTATGCATTCTTTTCAATATCATGGGACAAATTTTTTAATATTTCCTTGTTAGACAAGTGGAAGAGTATTATTCCAACTTCATAATAAAAAAAATTGGCATGAAAAGATAACAGTGCCCTGTTAGGTCACAAAGAATGTCTTCTGTTTTGATAGACTACTCAAGACTATGGATGTGGGATAGCAGAAGGACTTCATCATGCTGCTGTCTAAAACATATCACTAGATCATGGCGATAGACCTTCCACAGACTGATTTACTGGCTTCACAAAGGATAACACATGTCAGAGAGCCAGTACATTGCCTGCTATGTGAAACCATGATAAGGAGAGTCTTTGGATTTAAAATGAACAGAACAAGAATTATGGAACCCACCACCTTAACCATGTGTCCCACCGCTCTTTTTCTTTTTTTGTGTCACACAATTGTACAAAAGATCTGGCTCTGGTTACACGCACTTGTGAATATCCTCTTCTAAAAGTTATTTGCTGATCTTAAAATTGGCATCTGTCCCTCTCAGTTATTCATCCATGTGGGAGAACTATGCCAAGGGAGCACAGCATGGGCTTTGTGAGGGTGAAGAGTCAGCTGCCGAGTCCTGCTTTGCCTAATCACTTCTTACCGGGTAGGCAGAAGTGCTGTTCGATCAGAGCCAGCTTTTGTTTGGATCAGGTCATTTCCCAGCCTTTCCATTGGCTAACAAAGCAATTCTCTGCTACTGCAGAGCAAGCCTGGGCTCTGCTGAATGATCACCACCCTGTGCCTAGAACCCTCCATTCACCACCCGGGAAGCACTGTCATCATCACACCATTTTCCTATCTGACATGGCACAGTGCCTGAGATACCTCAGCACATTCAGCAGAGCCAGCCTGGAGAAAAAAATCGAGGGAAAAGATCAGACAGTCATTTGTTTCTACAACCAGAAAGCCACATCGATGGCTGAAATTGCTGATAGCTGATGCATTTTCACATCCTGACATGAAAGGGGGTGGGGTGGGGAAGAGAGTCAGGAATAAATATCTGCTACATTATTTTACTTTTAGAATAAGAATGGAAAATACTTGCTCATTTGCAAAGGTAATTAAGAAAACAGTCAGAGATCTCCAGGGTTGAGGTCTTTTGAAACTCAAAAATTCCCAGTGGAATGCTTCTTGATGGCAAGATTAAATTCCCTTTATATCCATGTACATACAGGATCTGGCATGTTTCCTAGCAGCCTACCATCTAACAGATTTATGGAATGAAATTGTGGCTCTTTGTAGCAGAAACTGATTTATTTTCACCTACAAAGTTAGTGGGTTAGGTAGAAAAAACTATAAACACACACCTTTATTATTACTTTAATATTAGTAAGTGTGAATGTAAAGAAGAAAGGACTCAGAGGAGACAATAATGTTGTTTCCACTGTTTGAAGGGCTGTTAAGTCAATAAGGGTTCGCCTTGTTTTTGGTGACAGAGGACAGAACTAGGCACTTTGGGGAAATTTTGCAAAGCACTTACCCTAAAGATAAGGAAGATCTTCCTAATCCATTAAACAAACAACAAATATTTATTCAGAACCCACAGTATCCTGCATACTAGAGCACACAGTTCCTGGAAAAGTTTCCTTAAAGCTACCTGGCATAATAAACATTTAGAGAGAACCCCTCAATAGATTTACATGGAGCCAAGAGAAAGACAGCAGAGACTGAATTATTTTTATGCGAAAAAGAAGCAGGCTCTGAACTCGGAGCACTTCTATTTTGTCGGAGGAAACAACACAGATTGTAGGGGTACAACCTATTTATATATGTCCCCACAAAATGCACACAAAGTAGGTAATTTTTTTGGAGGAGGAGGTACTAGCAGTGGGGTAGAAGGGACTCATGTAATATAATAGGAGATATTTGAGATGAGCTAAAGAGAGCTAAGGATGCTGGAAGGTAGAAGTGAGGAGGAAAATTTAAAATATAATTCATATAGAGTTTTAAGGTTTACAAAACTCAGGGCCCCACAGTTAATGTGTCTGAAATGGAATTTGAACTTCAGGTCCACCTAGCCATATAATTAATTCCTTTTACTACCTTTGAGTACTCTCAAAGTGTTGCTTTCCCAGAATAATATTTAATAATCTGGCAACATTTTGAATGGACAAAGTACTCAAATTTGTCATTCCTTGCCTCTCAAAAAGGGACTGAGAGGAATAGCATTTTACAGATAGGAAAAAATATAAATGTAACACAGAAATGACAGATTACCTAGGCATGTCAGATTATAGCAATTGTTCAGGTTTGTCAACCCCCCAGGAAAATTCACTAGCCCAAGAGCCAGTGATGTTTATAGATTTGAACATCAAAAGTGAGATTAAGCTGGGCCAATTATACATAGAATGTTACTGGATAGGTAAAGGCTTTGGGGAAGTTGGAGTGTGGGAAGCAAATAGAAACACTGATGTGGGGAAATATATGTCTATGCATTCATATTGGTTGAATTAAACATCTAGTACAATCAATTCTGCTACAGCATGAGTGTTAAAAATCACAGAGGAAAACAATGAAAATCACAGGGTTTATGAGAAAAATGGGATTGGGACTGGTGACATAAAAGAAGGTAGGTACCTAATAGAAAGAGTAGCACAGTTTTATAAATGTTAAATGGTTAGTGGTTTTTTTTTTAAACCCATATACACAACTATAGTTAGAGTAAGTTTCAGTACTTCAATAAAATAGTAAGAAGTTTGTCAATTTAGCATAATAGATAATGTGGTACAAATAAGTTCTATTACCATCAAAAGATAGTTTTTCAACTCAGCATGACAGATGCCATTTTGTTGTAAGCCTTCATTTTGGGACTGAGATAGGTACACAATAGATAGAGTCAGGAAGTTCCGAGTTCAAATTCAGTCTCAGACACTTCCTAACTGTGAGACTGGGTAAATCATCTTACCTCTGCCTTCTTTTCTTCAACAGTAGAATGGAAGTAATTATAGCATGTACCTTACAGGCTTATTGTGAGAATATAAGAAAGAATATTTGTAAATTGTTTAGTATAGTGGTTGGCACATATTAGGTACTACATAAATGCTTATTCCCTTCCAGAATAAGCTGTTTTTTAAAAAAAAAACAAGATAAGCATATGTATGATATGATGTAGTTAACAACATGAGTGTATCCTTATAAACAACTGCCAAACATATGCAGATCCTTCTCCATCTGACTACTATTTCCACCATTGGTATCACCATTCAAATAGTTCTCTAGATTCAAAATGTTGATATTATCTTTGGCTCTTCCCTTTTGTTATTTTATGGGCTGTTGGGGAAGAGCTAGAGTAGGCGTGTCTTTCTACTCTTCCATCTTGGCTCCACCCAAAAAGTATTAACTTTTTAAAAAGAAGTTTTGATGTCCTTTTTTTTACATCGTCATAACTTTTCCCAGCATCCCTCCCTCATTCCTTTCTACAGAGCCATCCCATATAATAAATGGTATTTTAATGACAAAAAGAGGAAAAATCATGCTTTTCTATATTTGTCACATTCATCATTTTTATAGCATAGTAATATTCATGTACCACAATTCACTTATCTATTTCTTGATTAATGAACACCTACTTTGTTTTCAAATTCTTTGCTATCACAAAAGGCAATATTATAAATATTTTGGCATATACATATATATATAGTTGTTCAGTCATTTCTGACCTTTCATGACTCCATTTGGAGTGTTCTTGCCAAAGATATTGGAGTGGTTTGCCATTTCCTTCTCTGGATCATTTTATAGGTTAGGAAACTAAGGGAAACAGGATTAAGTGACTTGCCCAGCAGCATATAGCCAGTAAGTGTCTGGGGTTGGATTTGAACTCAGATCTTCTTGACTCCAAGTCCTAAACTCTATCCACTACATCTGGTTGCCCCTTTTCATATGTATCAGTGCATTCTTTTTTATCGATGGCATTCTTTGGATATACGCCTAGAAAGGAAGTCTCTAAGTCAAAAGACATAGATATTTTATTCCTTTTGCGTAACTTCACACTGCTTTCCAAAATGGATGTTGTGTTTAAATTTTTCTTTTTTAAAACTTCCAACCATTTCTCCTAATTCTGTCATTTGATGGGCCAAGCAGAATGAGTCTAATCTCTTCCTCACAATAATCCTTCAGATATATGAATATAACTCTCTTCTGTCCTTGTAAGTCTTTTCTTCCCCAAGTTGAGCATCCACTCCTAATAAAGCATAAATTGGAGTCTCCTCCAACTCCACATTGATACTTATCTGATTCTGTCACTCATTTCCTAAGGGCTGAATTGTTCCTCCATATAAAACAAGGATGAACATGCTCTCAGATCACTGGATGAAAGCTGCTATACAAGCAAAAAGAATTCCTGTTTACAAGTAATTATCACCCACACTTATAATTCCAATGCATTCATAAATTTCTCTGGCTGCAGCCTCTAGACCATTACCCTTTCTTCTGCTCACAAACCCTGAAGGCACCCAACAGTTGTAATTTTTTTTCACCATTGGGTCATTAAAATGAATAAGTTTTGCATTCCACTAGCTTGCAAGGCTGATCATCTCAAATCAAAAGTGAACTGAGCACTGAGGTCAGTTCCAGACATCCCAGTATGTTCCTGTTTAAGAACTAGAACCACAAGGGGAGGAAGTTTCAGTCACTTTTATGAATGGTTCAGTAGTAAAAAGCTTGTGGGTACTCTATGAGACTGTGTCCATTGCATCCCCACCATTCTCTACTTTCATCTAGGCCTCCTTGCCATAGGAACCCCTTTCTTTATATCCATTGAAGTAAGCCCCACTTTCTCTTAAATATAGTTCTATCTTCTAGCATGAATCATAATTAAGCTATTTCTCTAGTTTGTACTATGAATGCTTTCCCTTGGCATCACCCTGGGCTCAGAACTTATTCAACAAGCATTAATTAAGTGCCCCAGGGCCATCAATAAAGGCCTCACCTAAGTATTAAAGTCTGAGTTGGACTTTGAAGGGAGCTAGGTATCCTGAGGGACAGAGCTACTGATATCCCCTGTTCTAGACACTGAATGGAGAACTATACAAGTGTACCTGCACATACACATGCAAATGAAAATATATGCAAAGTAGTATGGTGGGGAGAGGGAGGGCACTAGCAACTAAGGGGATGGTCTCTTGTAGCATGTGGGCTTGAATAAAGCTGGGGAAGCTAAAAGGCAGATGTGAGAAGGGAATGCATTCCAGGCATGGTGGCCAACTCATGTAAGGGCACAGAAATGGGATAAGGATGGCAAATAGATTAATTTGTTTAGAAGATAGAGGCTACAGAGGGAAGTACAAATACTGTCTTTGGAAGCCAGGCTTTAAACAGGAAAATAAGGAAGTTCTCGAGGATTAGCGTAAGGTAAAAGTCAGGGAATTAAGGCCTAAATTCCCAGAATTGAGGAATTAGTATGAGGTAAGCAACAGGAAAGGAGGTATGCATAGTAGATAGAGAGCTATTCTCTGAGTCAGGAAGAAATGGATTGCAGATCCATTTCTCAGATGCATACTGACTGGGTGAGCCTGAGGAAGGCTTTTAACCTTTCATTACCCTGGCCACTTCTGCTTTGGGAATATCTATTTGGCAGCCTTGAGGCTGTGGGTAAACACAGACCATGGCATTGTTTGAAACCTCATTTGAAGAGAGCAGGGAAGGCTGTAGCCAGGTATTTTCAGTACACATAGAGGTCAGAAATGTCCTACAGATAAGCCAAAATAACACATCAGAGCGCAGGTTGTGGAATTAATGGTCCAGAGACAGGAGGCAGTGTTTGTGACCAAACCATTGTGTTTCTCTCTCTCTCTCTCTCTCTCTCTCTCTCTCTCTCTCTCTCTCTCTCTCTCTCTCTCTCTGTGTGTGTGTGTGTGGGTATGTGTGTGTCTGTTTCTCTCTTCCCCGTCTCACTCTCATTCTCTCTGAATCCTTTTTCCTTTCCATCCTTTCATCCTTCATTCCTTTCTTTCTAATCTGTGCTTTCATTAGCATAAGGAATTCCAGGAGAGGAACTCCCTCTTCCAATACATATCAGGATCTTTTCTGATACCTGGAAGTACTGAAAAATTCAATGACTTTTATTGTCCACAATTAGTATGTCTAAGGCAGGACTTCAATGAACCTGAGTCTTCTTTTCTGACTGGCTCTCTAGCCACTGTGCCATGACACTTTCCTTATTGCTTACTCTATGCCAAATCCTTGATTCTGAGACCCTGGACCTTAGTTCCCTAGATCTCATATCATTGCTAGTCCTGTGACTTCTTCACGTTTAGGGCCTGGTTTATATTTTAGACACTGCTGCTACATCTGGCCCTTTAAACTCCATGTTACCAACATTGGCTCCTACTTCAAAAACCTCTATTGCCTTTGGCTCTTCCATTCAAGACCTGGATGACTGCCCCTTGATTTCTCCCTGCTTGCCTTTTGATTCTATGCCACACACACCCCCACTGCCTGTGGGGAACATTCTGGATGAAATCTCTGGAAGGATGTCAGCACTGTGGAACCTGCAGTAACTTTACTCCTTGTATAGTTGCAACCTCAGGTCTTTGTAAGGACAGGATCGTGAAGAAGAGAATACTCCCTTCCAGCTCCCACTGAATAGCTAGCTCCTCCTTGGCATCTATGACAATAGCCATCCATAAGTAGAAATGGGAACATCACAGATGCAATGTTTATCAATCTAGCAATCAATATTTATTATATGCCTATTTTGTTCCAGGCACTGCTTTAAGACCTGGGGATACAAAGAGGCATAAGACCATCCCTGCCTCATCTAATGCTTACACAAAACACTTTGTCTCTCATTTTTGCTTTTTGGCACTGACTGTCTTCTCTGACTGAGAGTCTCTCTTTCCAATTTATAGGACTAGAGTATCTGATTTACATGAATGTGTTTCACTTTGTGAAACAGGTGTATTTCCAAAAATTTGGGGGGATTTAGCATGTTTTAGAATATGGTATCACATTTGAAAACCACTAGGAAAAACATTACTTAATGTAAACATTAGTCAATTGTTTTTGTAATGTGAACAATCATATCTAATTGATCAGTTTCATAATGTTTCATATCTCATATTTCCTCATTTTTCTCATATTGATTGTGTAATCAATCATCTTCTAATTGGACTCCTTACCTCAAGTCTCTTTCCATCCCTTACAAAATCAGCTCTGATGGCTCCTTATTCCTACAGGATCAAACATAAACTCCTCTTTAGCCATGAAAAGTTTTTCAAAACCTGGCCCCTCGCTATCTTTCCAGTCTTCTTAAACATATCTCCCTTCCATAGGCTCTATGGTTCTTCCTACCTCTGTGTCATCCTTTCTGATCTTCCTCAAATGAGACACTCCATCTCTTACCTCTGGGCCTTTGCAGTGACTGTTCTCATGCCTGGAATTCTCTCCTCCCTCCTTTCCATCTCTTAAAATCCCTGGCTTTCTTCAAGACTCAGTTCAAGCACTACCTTCTTCAGGAGTGCTTTCTGGTTCCCTCAGGTTTTAGGGCTTTCTATTTGGGCCATGTGGTCAATACCTTTAGAATGAAGGCAGGGTCCATTTTTGCTTCCTCGCTGTATGTATCCCTATGACTTAATATAGTACCCAGTACATAGTAAATAATGAATAAATACTTTCTGAATGTTAGATTATGGTCAAATGTTAGATGATGGTCAAATTCCAGCATCCCACCAAAGCCTGAGAAAAGAGCAAAAGAGACAGAGATTTCAGGAAAGAGGGTGGTAATGATAAATTAGAAAAATCAGGAAAGAGCCCTCTGAGCTCTGCCAAGGCCAGACTCCATCTGGAAGAGAGGGTTCATGACAGTTTAACAAGAATATCCATGGGCTAGAGAGCTCAGAAGAGGGGACAGCCAGGATGTGATGGGTATTTTATTCATATCCTGTGAGGATCAGCTCATGCTTTCAGAAGAATTAAAGCTATAAATCATTCAAAGACGTCATGGTGGATATACTCACTAGAAATATTGAGGAAAATGAGTGGTTGGATCTGGTGGTTTACTGATTGTGAAGAGAAAGTCAATTAAGAAACACTGATTTATTGTCCAAGATCTTCCTTACATTGAGTGTACACATTTCAATAGTATTAACATTTTATTATTCTGTTCTTTGGAGCAATATTACAGAGTCTTATACAGTCTGCTAGGCCTTACAGAGGGTAGGAGAGAAGATAAAGAAGTAGGTTAATTCCAGTACTTGTCACAGTGCTGGCACCTGGCACATTGGAGATACTTAATAAATGTTTACTGACTGACATTGGAGATACTTAATAAATGTTTACTGACTGACATTGCGATTTATGAAATCACAGTTTGGGAATTGGAAAGGACTTTATAGTGGTTTTATAATCTAAACCCCTCAACTTTACAGGTGAGGAAACTGAGATCTAAAGAAGCTAAGGGATTTTCTCAAGACCACACAAAGTACCTTCTGAAAAATCAGGGTATTAAAGGATCCCAAAGTCATGTCAAATGAGGATCATTTGAGGAGGAGAGAACATTTAGCCCAGAGAAGAGAAGACTCAAGAGGGACATAACAATTTTCTTCAAAGATTGGAAAGGCTGTCATTAGGGGAAGAGTTTACCCTTATTCTGTTTGGCACTTATTAGCTGCGTGACTCTGGGCAAGTCACTTAACGCCAATTGCCTACCCCCCAAAAAAAGTATCCAAAAGGTTATCACATAAAAGAGATTTATTCTGCCTACTCCAGAAAGTAGAATTAACATTAAGATGTAGAAGTTATATAAAGAAAGATTTAAGGGTACTATTATATACCTTTGAGCTGGAATGGAAGAAACTTGGACAGAAATCATTAAGATATTGCAATGTTATATTGTGTGGACCTACAGTGAGTGATTTGTAGGAGGACATGGACTTGAATCTCACAGGATGCAGGGATGCAAGTAAGTTTAAAACTGTACTATTAGAGGGATGGCCCATATTTGTGAGGTCACTTATCACTTAAAGTTTTCTTTTCCTATGCTTACATTCCTTAAGTCTCTCCAAGTAGAAAATAGCCTTGAGTTATTCTTGGGCAGAGCCAAGATGGCAGAGTAGAAAGATGAATCTGCTGTAGTTCTCCTCTCATAGACCATAAAATACCTGTAAAAAATTCTAGAGTAGCAGAAGATACGAAACAATGGACTGAAAGAGATTTCCAGCCCAAGGCAGCTTGGTAGGTCCTCAGGGAATGTCTACTGCACCACACTTGGAGTGGAGTACAGCCCACAGAATGCAGCTCAGTCTTGGTCACAGACTTCAGGGTGCAGAATCACAGGCAGCAGCTGTGGTCCCCTGATTTTTCAACCCACAAAGTCAAAGATAGCTTCAAAGGTCAGTGAGAAAGCTCTTTCATCTGGGTGAGAAGGTATCAGGATCCTGCCCTAGCTCCAGTCCCAGGCTGTGGCTGCCTCCGTTTTTTGGAGATGAGACCTAGAGACCCTAGGGGAATTGAGCATCTGATCTGGGTCTCAGCCCTGAGTGGCTGTCCTGAGGAGAGGAGGAGCACTGAATAGTGGAGCTGATGGAAGTTCTAGAGAGGGAATTCTATTTACAGATCTTGGGCAGAAAAGCTCGTTGTTGCTTGATTGTGCCAACTTGGAGGAACTGAGAACTTACAAGTCTCTAGAGTATACCTTCCACTTGACAAAGGACTCAAAAGTCAAGTAACTGGCTGGAAAAATGCAAAAAAAAGGGAAAATAATAAGACTATAGAAGAACAAAGCATACCATCAGAGGAAGATGAAAACATCAAAGTTTCTGCATCCAAAAAAAATTCCATGATCTCAGGCCATGGAAGAGCTCAAAAAGGATTTTGAAAATCAAGTAAGAGAGATGGAGGAAAAATTGGAAAGAGAAATGACAGTAATGCAAGAAAGTCACGAAACGTGAGTCAACAGACTGCTGCAGAAGACTGCAAAAAATACTGAAGAAAATAACACCTTTAAAAATAGACTAAACCAAATGGCAACAGGTGCAAAAAGCTAATGAAGAGAAGAGTGCTTTAAAAAACAGAATTAGCCAAACTGAAAGGGAAGTTCAAAAACTCTCTGAAGAAAATAGTTCTTTAAAAATTAGAATGAAGCAGATAGAAGCTTATGACTTTGTGAGAAACCAAGAAATTACAAAACAAAACCAAAAGAAATAAAAAATTGAAGACAATGTGGAAAATAGATCCAGGAGAGACAATTTAAAAATTATGGGACCACCTGAAAGCCATGATCGAGAAAAGAGTTTAGACATCATCTTTCGTGAAATTATCAAGGAAAACTGCCCTGATACTCTAGAACCAGAGGCTAAAATAAATATTGAAAGAATCCACCAGGAGAGAGGGTGAAATGGAATGGGGTAAATTATCTCTCATAGAAGAGGCAAGCAGGAGACTTCTTAGTGGAGGGAAAAAGAGGAGAGCTGAGGAAAGAATCCACCAGTAACCTCCTGAAAGAGATCCCAAAAGGAAAACTCCTAAGAATATTGTAGCCAAATTCCAGAGTTCCCAGGTCAAGGAGAAAATATTGGAAGCAGCCAGAAAGAAACAATTTGAGTATTGTGGAAATACAATCAGGATAACAAACGATCTAGCAGTTTCTACATTAAGGGACAGAAGGGCTTGAAATATGATATTCCAGAAGTCAAAGGAAGTAGGATTAAAACCAAGAATCATCTACCCAGAAAAAGTGAGTATAATACTTCAGGGGGAAAAATGGTCATTCAATGACTATTCAGTGAAATAGAGGACTTCCAAGCATTCTTGAGGAAAAGACCAGAACTGAATAGAAAACTTGACTTTTGAACACAATAATCAAGAGAAGAATGAAAAGATAAACAGGAAAGAGAAATCATAAGGGACTTGTCTATATTCCTACATGGAAAGATAATACTTGTAACTCTTGAAAATTTTCTCAGTATTTGGGTGGTTGGAGGGTTTATATACATATTTATGAATGGCACATGGTGAATTGAATAGGAAGGGATGGTACCTAAAAAAATAAAATTAGGGGGTGAGTGAGGAATATTTTGGGAAGAGAAAGAGAGAAATAGAATAGTGCAATTTATCTCTCAAAAAAGAAGCAAGAAATAGCTTTTTAAATGAAAGGGAAAGGGGGGAAGGTAAGAGGGGAAAAAGGGAAGCTTACTATCATCACATTTGCCTTAAAGAGGGAATAACATGCACACTCTGTTTGGTATGAAAATCTATCTTATACTACAGGAATGTAGAGGAGAAGGGGATTAGTGAGGTGTGTAGGGGGATGATAAAAGGGAGGGCAAATAGGAAGAGGGAATAATTAGAAGTAAACACTTTTGGGGAGGGACAAAGTCAAAAGAGAGAATGGAATAAATGGGGGGAAGGATAGGATGGAGGGAAACATAATTAGTCTTCCACAACATGACTGTTATGGAAGTCTTTTGCATGACTATACATGTATAGCCTATATTGAATTGTTTGCCTTCTCAGTAGGGATAGGTGGGAGGAAGGGAGAGAAGTTGGAACTCCAAGTTTTAGAATGAATGTTGAGAATAGACTTTGCATTCAACTGGGAAATAAGAAATGCAGCTAATGGGATATAGAAATTTATCTTCCCTATGAGAAAAGAGAGAAGATGAAGATAAGGGAAAGGAGGGGTGTGATGGCAGGGAGGGCAGATTAGGGGATGAGATAATCAGAATGCATGGTGTTTTGGGGGTGGGGGGAAGGCAGAGATGGGGGGAAAATTTGGAACTCAAAATATTGTGGAAATGAATGTTGAAAACTAAAAATAAATAAATTAATTAAAGTTTCAAAATCACAAAGAAGAGCCTCAGTGAATAATGTATACATACATGCATGATCTTCTGCTTGATGCCTCTATACCTTAGCATGGTGGCCAAAATTGCTTTTCCCCACCTCCATGGAGTGAAATGAGAAGTACAGAAAAACTGTGAGGAGAAATCACTTACATAACCATATCTCCTTGAGACTGCCATCCCTCTGTGTCCACTTCCTGTTGAATTGCTCTTATACTCAGACAGACTCCCTGACTTCCAGTGGCTTACTTTGGCATTGGATTGATCTTGATCTTGTGATTGAACTTGAAATTGCCTTGTTTTGCTTTCTTGGATCTCTGAGACCTTGCTGTTTACTCTGTTGTATGCTGATACACTTGTGATGACTCAATTCCTCTGTTTTCCACCTATATGACCGAGGATGAGTCATTTAAACTCTCTTGGCCTCAGTTTCCCATCTGGGAAATGAGGGGAAAAGACTAGATAACGTCTAAGGTCCCTTTCAGCTTTAAATCTAAATGTTTTGTTATAACCCTGTTCTATTCTAGTAGTATGATAACCATACTTGTCCTACTAACTAATTAACTTGTCCTTGACATATGTCAGATTCTCTTAATATAGATCCCTTCCACACCATGGGGGTTAGGGACACAATTCCCCTTATTATCTGGAAAATCTATGTAAATTTTTTTGACTCTCCCTTCATGCCAGAGGAAAAGGTCTGATTTTTTTTTTCTTTTGTGGAGTACCTTATTGTAAATTTTGGAGTAAGTCAGAGGCTCTGTGTTATCTGCTGGTCTTCTCATGTCATCTACAACTTCCACAACACCCCCCCCCCAAATTCCCATTTAATTTCTTCTGCTGACCCATGATATATGGAAACCATAAGAGGAAAAGTTGAGATGTGGACAAGATAACTGTATTTATTAGTATGTCCTAGATGCCACCAATGGCTTTCTTGGCCATGACTCAATGCTGACACCCAGAAACTCACTCACCACCCTCCTTTCATTCTCTCTATCTAGTCTGGCTTGTACTGAAAGACAGCAAAGTTACTTCACCATGACAAACCAGCCTGACCCACAGGCTGTGCCTTCTGGAATTAGCAACCTATGGCCTATATGTATAATGAAATCTATGTACTTTATGTAGCTAGTATTTCCGAAACACACACGTGTCGCCTGCTTTTCAGCCTAGAGGGTTTCTTGAAACTATAAGCTTAGTGGCACAAAATGCTCAAACTATCCCTTTCCTCCTCCGCATCTCAGCTTTGTGGAACAGTCTTCACAATTACTGTTTCTACCACTAGATGGTGCTTGAGTGTCAGTAAGGAAGCCGGCTGACCAAGTACATACATCCTTCCAGTTTGGACAGCCTTGAGAGAAATACTGAACTCACCACCCAACAAAAAAAGTAATTGAGAAAGAAAGACGTTGGTTCGTTTAATGATAGTAGGAAAATATGTTCCATCCAGAGTTTTTCCTTCCCTTCATTATCTATGACATGCAGTGTAGTACAGATAGAAAATTAGCTCAAAATCAGGAAGATGTAGATTTGAGGCCTACCTTTCACATTTCAGGAAAGCCAGTTAGCCTCTCAGTGCTCTGGTGCCCAAGTGTATTGGTAGAAGGAGTTTCACTTCACATGTGAGTTTTCTATCCTTTATTATCTAGAGAGAAGGCAGTAAAGATAAGGTAGTGTGGAAACCTAGCCAGGGACAGATGATTGTAGAATTTTTAAGTTGGAAAGGAGCTTAGAGGTCATGTAGTTTAACCTCTCATCTAACTAACATGGAAATCTCTTCACAGTGTCCCTGACGGATAGATACCACACTCCACATGAGCATTTATAGTGATGAGGGATTTATTATCTAATGGAGTCAACTACTACATTTTGGTATATCTTTATGAAGAGAGGAAGAAAGAAAGAAAGAAGGAAGGAAGGAAGGACAGAAAGAAAGAAGGGAAGAAGGAAGGAAGGAAGAAAGAAAGAAGGAAAAGAATGAAGGAACAAAAGAACAGAGGAAGGAAAAGAAATAAAGAGAAAAGAAAAAAGAATAAACATTTTAACAATTATCTTCTTTCTGTTGAAATCTCCCTCTCTCCCAATGGCTTCTACTCACTGGTCCTAGTTGCATCCTTGGAAGCAACTCAGACTAAGCTTCAATCCCTCTGCCACGTAAAAAGTCTTCCAGTTTTATAACCTTCAAACTTTTTATCATCAACCGAGCAAAAAAAAACCTTCATCTGATCAGGGTAAACATCCCTGTTTCTTTAACTCTGCCTCATGACATAGTTCCCAGGCCCTTAACCATACTGTTTCCTTCTTCTAGATGAACGATACGTTACCAGCATCCCACACAAGTCTCACTAGGTTAGAGGTCAATAGGGACTATTGCCTCCTCTAGGCTGAACATTATATTTTTATTAATTCAGTTAAAGTTTGTATAAGCATTTTTTACATAAGCATTTTGTTGGCTGTCAGTTCACGTTATTGGCTCATAATGACCTTGCAGTCAACAGAACAGGCAGGTCTTTTTCACAGGAAGTACTTATCAAACTCCATTCTCCACTTGTGCAACTGACGCTTTGAATCTGAATGTAGGCAGTCATAATTATCACTCTCAAACTGAATGTTCTTAGCTCTCACTCACCTTTCCAGTCTCATAAACATATGAAGGCATGTGTGCATAAGTGTATGTAAATTCTTCTATCTTTGAACCAGTTCAGATGACAGGTTCAAGCATTTCCCACTCCCTTCCTCCCCTGCAAAAATCTCTTCCTTTTGTGTCTCTCTTGTGAGGTAATTTTCCTCATTCTTACCTCCTCTCTCCACCTCCCCTAATGCATCCTGTCTTTTCCTTATGAGATCATCTGAGCTCCTGTCAGTGACAGCAGAGCAGTGAACACTCTGGGGAGAACAGAAACAACGTTTTTGGGCCCTCTATAACATATCACTCAAGGTCTGCAGAAAGAAAAGAAAAAAGGAGAGGGTGGAGAAGGGTTTGGGAAATCATGGCAAGAATGGCACTAGTGGGAATGGCAGAGACCAGTGAGCATCCCAGTTGAGACTGGCAGAAAGAATTTTTAATGGGGGAAAAAATGGAAAAAATACAAAAGAAACACAAAAGAAAGCTGTCCCAAGGTGGCACAGTGGACAGAGTGCCAGGTCTGGAGGGAGGAAAACCTATCTTTGTGAGTTCAAATCTGGCCTTACACATTTACTAGCTGTGTGACCCTGGGCAAATCAATTAACCTTATTTGCTTTAGTTTCCTCATCTGTAAAATGAATTGGAGAAGGAAAGGGCAAACCACTCCAGCATTTTTGCCAAGAAAACTCCAAAATGGGGTTACAAAGAGTCGGGCACTTTTGAACTGACTAAACAACAAAAACAATTATTAGGGACCTCAATTCTCTTACCTAACACATATACTCTCCCTACACCATACACCTTTATGTCATCTACAGATTTTATCTAAGGTGAATGAATGAATGAAAATGCATTTGTTAAATATTTACTATGTGCCACATCTTGTGCCAAGTGCAAAGTACAAAAAGCAAGTCAGCCTCCATCCTGAAGGAGTTTGTATATAAGGAAAAATAGCATGCATGAAGAAGTGGTCAGGGAATGGAGTTTTAAGCAGGAAAGTCAAAGAAATGATGATGAGTGAAATCATAGGACAATTTATTGGCATGTCCTTTTCAAGACCGGTTGTCTTAATTTTATAACTATTCTGAGAGAAAGAAGTGGAAAAATGAGGAAGGGGGAATATCTGGCATAAGCACAATCCAGGAGAATTAGGGTGGGTGAGGGATTGCCTAGATATGTCGAATTCTCACCAGTCAGGACTGCAGTGCCCCAGGGCTAGACCTGGAGTGTCTGATCTGAGACAGAATGTAAACAAGAAAGCAAGACATAAATATGTCTGGAGTTGCATCTAATGGTAAGAAAAATGAACAAAGCAGAACTAAATTCATAGCCTTGAACCACTTAGTCAGCAGACTTTATATATCAAGTACCTCATATATGCCAAACATTATACTGGGATACAAATGAAAAGGTGAGACAATCTTTGCTCTTGATCAGCTTATACTAAGGGGATACAATATTTTCCTAGACAAGTATAGAGAGGTGTTTGTGTGTGTCAGTAGGCATCTCAACATAGAAGACACTAGTGAGAAGTGGCATCTCTCCATGAAGAGAACTACTAGGAAGCAGAGAGAATCAGTATGATGAATAAGGGAGAATTAGTATGATGAATACCTTGGAGGGAAAGGCTACGGAACATGTGTAGACATATGGTAACTGGTTTTGGCTGACTGACCACATGTTGAAGAGGATCTTTGACTGCAGAGAGGTTCATAAAGATCTGCCAGTTTCACTTTCTGTCTCTTGGCCTCATTCACTTCTGGGGGATCTCCGTGTCTCCTTTATCCACAGAATATCTGATTTGGGAAGTTTTAAAGGGTCAGGAGAAGGAGCAGAAGAATCTGGGATTCAGAGTGCAGACTATGATTCTCAGCCAGTGCAATATCAATGCTTGGGGAAGGAAGGCTCATCTTTGGAAGGACCTTAGATTTCCCTGCCCAGCAGAAGCTGAGAAGACATATCTAGCAGAGATGCCACCACCTTTGGACATGAAATTGTTGGGCACAACACTATGTATAAACTGAGCTAAACTGACTCTACTGTCCCATATCTCAAGCTAATATAGATGATTGTGCCCTTGAACTATTAGGGTTTGAATGCTTATTTTTGCTATATCTTTGAAATAAATACCTTTTTTGAAAAGTCAATAGATGTCAAATGATTAAATGAAATAGTCATACTCCCTCCACCCCCCAAAATAGAGAATCTTCAGGATCCTGAGGTACCTGATGGTACCTAAGAACCTTGAGGAGGAGACATAACAGATCATGCCTGAAGAGAGAGCTACAGTGGGGAGGAGCCAAGATGGTGGAGTAGAAAGATACACATATGCTTAGCTCTTACTCCACAGGCCATTAAATACCTGTAAAGAAGAACTCTCAATAAATTCTAGAGCAGCAGAAGCCACAGAACAATGGAGTGGGGGAGATTTCTGTTCCAGAGAGACCTGAAAAGCTGATGGGAAAGGTCTGTCACACACTGGACCTGGAGCAGAGTCCAGCCCTACCTTGACCACACAGCACAGAGAGGAGCAGGTCCCAGAAGGCTTCATGGACAGAATCTCCAGGAGCATTGCAGATCCCTCAACCCACAAGCACCAGTGAGAGGGTCTTTTCAGCTCACCAAGAGGGGAGCGGGGTGTCCTCATAACTCAGGCCCCATCAGGAAGCAGCAGTAGAGGCAGCATCTGACAGGGGCTTCCAAAGCAGGCAGTAGCCCACATCCATTGTTGAAGGTCTCCTCCTAAACCCCCTAAGGGAACTGAGCCTCGTGGGGCAGCCCTGCCCCTACCTGAGCAGTTAAACTTAATCTCACACTGAATAGCAGCCCTTCCCCCACCAAAAACACCTAAGGCTTGGGAGCAGCACATTTGAATCTCAACCCCCAAGTGCTGACTTGGTGGAACTGGAGGTGAGGTGGTTGTAGAGAAAAAACTCAGAAGTCAAGTAATTACCTGGGAAAATGCCCAAAAAATGGGAAAAAAAAGAGACCATAGAAAGGTACCTTCTTGGGGAACAGGTGTCTCCCCCCATCCTTTCAGATGAGAAAGAACAAGGCATACTGTCAGAGGAAGTCAAGGCCTCTGCCTCCACAAGGAACTTAAAATGGGCTCAGGCAACATAAGACCTTATAAAACAAGTTAGCAGCTTACTAAAGGAGAACCAAAAAAATGCTGAGGAAAATAACAGCTTTAAAAAGAGGCTAACTCAATTGGAAAAAGAGGTCCAAAAAGCCAATGAGGAGAAGGAGGTTTTAAAAAGCAGAATTAGCCAAATGGAGGAGAAGATTCAAAAGCTCACTGAACAAAATAATTCATTGAAAGAGAGAAGTGAACTCAGGGAAATGAATGACTATGAGATAAACCAAGAAGTTAGTAAACAAAACCAAAAATTTGAAAAAATAGAAGATAATGTGAAACAACTCATTGGAAAAACAACTGACCTGGAAAATAGATCCAGGAGAAATAATTTAAAAATTATTGGACTACCTGAAAGCCATGATCAAAAAAAGAGCCTAGACATGATCTTCCATGAAATTATCAAGGAAAA
>CM053773.1:6537191-6553995 GCA_028658325.1 Potorous gilbertii
TACAGCCCAGAAGGATTCCATCTCATTCATATACCATAACTCATTCAGCCATTTATTAATGGACTTAATTTCCGGTTTATTGCCACAAAAAAAAGAGTTGCTATAAATATTTTTGTACATATGGGACTTTACCCTACCTCTTTGATCTCTTTTGGGTATAGGTCTAGCGAGTATAGCTAGTTACATTATTTAGTAACTTTTTGTGTATAATTCCAAACTGCTTTCCAGAACAGTTGTACCCTTTCACAGGTCCACCAAGAGAATATCATTGTGTTTTAATTTCCATGGCTGATAGAGCATAGGTCAGTCTTGCAATTAAAGAGTTTTCTCAAGTACAGGCTCAATTTCATTCCGTTTGCACACCTTGGGGAAGGACCCCCTTCAGTGGGCTCATTCATGAAGGACATATTGCTATCGGTTTTTCAGTTTGGTTGCTAAGCCAGAACACTGGTGCCTACTTCCTGGGTTTATATTGGATTTGATTTTCCAATGAATCTGACACTCTTTAATCAGTTACCATTATAGTCAATTTGATGGACTAGCATGGGCCCACTTCAATCGCAGCAGTCACTTGGATGCCCACGATGGACTTAGGCTGAAAATGCTAAAGGAAACTTTTTTGACCCTTGCATGTAAAACATTCTGGTCCTACAACCACTTGGGTTCTAATGTCTAAAAGACTTAGAAAAGGTCTAGTTTTTCCATTTGGCTATATGACCAGTAGTTCCTTCCCTGCTGGAAGGAAGGAGAAAGCCAGCATTTGGCTGGAGGTGAGGGGATAAGGGAGTGAGATCAGAATAAAAGGTAAATTTCTGGGGTATGATTTCTTCTCCTACCTCAGAGGGAGATAGAGACAACAGGATTGGGGGACAAAGATTTCAGTCAAGCAGAGCACAAACCCCACCTTGGGTATAACCTCGTCCTCACAGGTACTTGAAGGTTCCTGTGTAGTTTGTTCTAAAGGTGATTCCCCTTCTCCTTCCTGTCTTCTTCATCCAGATCTTCCTGTTTTGCCCCACTATCCCTGCCTAATCATCCACTATATCTGCATATCTCTACACCTCAGACACTTGACACTCACTAGCTGTGTGACCTTGGGCAAGTCACTTAACCCCAGGTGACTTATCCTGGGTCATCTCCAGTCATCCTGATGTCTATCTGGTCACTGGATTCAGATGACTCTGGAGGAAAAGTGAGGTTGGTGACCTACACAGCCCTCCCTCACTCAAAACAAAGTCAAGTGCAAGTCATGTCATCATTTCTCTGATGGCATGGTCTTCTTCAGCAGCAAAGGACGAATGAATACACACACACACACACACACACACACACACACACACACACACACACTACTAATCAAGGTCCCTTCTGTTTCTTGATTCCCCACTACAGTATTAGTTCTTAAAGGAGACTTTTCTATGTAATCTGGCTTTAACAGTTTAATCTATTTTATCTGTTACCAAACATTACTATCTCTTTCTCCTTCCCTCCCTTTGGTCAAAGGAGAGTAGGTGGGAGGGGAAGTAGTTTAGAAGAGGTGAAAAGGGAAACTTTCCAGACCTGTAGGTCTGAGATCAAGGGGTTCATAAATCTTACTGATAGCTACAAAAAATTATCACTTGAATCAGATGTGGGAACAGTACAAGTTCTATCTCCATTTGCACTTTTCTGTGCAGCCAACCTTTCTACAATTGTTGCTACCATCATGAGGAACAGTCAAGGGATAGACTCCTCAGCTCCCTTAAATCTTAATTTCTTATGCCTGAACAACCCATTGCTCAGAATCTTGGGTAGTTCAAGGCACACTCTTAACCATTCAATGTCCTCATAATCTAAAACTCCTGGCCACTTGGACATTGCACCCAATTCTGGAAAAAATTTCCATCCCCAAGGGGTTAATTTCTTATTCTCAAACAACTCATTGCTTGAAATCTTGGGGCAATGGGAAGGGGGTACCCAAAGAACACTTGACCCTCCCTCAATACTTCTGTAACATTCTCCTAAGTGCCCAGGCATTCCTCTCCTCAGGTAAGATTCCCATCACCGTGGCATTGCCCTTCCTGAGGAATCCTTCCCTTCCTTCCCTTCCTCCTCTCCCTCCCCAAAAGTCTACCTGGCTACCTGTACTCTTCATCTCCCACTTCTGGCAACAAACTTGTAATGCAAGAGAGTTCAGGTAAAGAAGAGCAAAGCCACACAGGAATCATATTTTAAAAAAATATCAAACTAAACAAAACTCATGAGGTGTGGACTGATGCCAACAACGATCAATCTCAGGGTACAGCCCCCTTTGCTCTTTGTCTCCTTCCAAAGGTAGCACATAGTGGGGTAACTTCTTGGTGTGAAATCCTGCAATGGCTTTCTCACACTGAGCTAACTCCTAGAGCCCCTTGGGACATAAACTATACAGACAAACTTATATAGAAAACTGCACTGTCCTTCATGGGAGAGTATAATTAGGACCAGTGAAATAAGCATATTTTCTAAATTGCATCATAAGTGAGGAACAAAAAAGGCAGAGTGGCAGAGACTATAATTCTCACTTTGCTGATCCATGAGAAGCTGAGAGATGGTCAAGGAATGGCCAAGTTTCTTGTTTGATGAGATTTGCCATACGTACATCAAGAGGGCTTGGAGCCATAGTAGTAAAACTATTTTTAACTCTTCACAGTGGATTATTAGCCAGGGATGTCAAAAATATAACTGTCAGCAGTCTTGCAGATATAACCAAAAGGATTTAAAAATTAAGAGAAAAGGGAGAGAAATCTGCACATGAATAAACAAGCAAAATACCATAGGAAATCATAACTAAAATTATGAAAGAATAACAGTAGAAAAGATCAGTAATTCCCAAAAGATAAAATCCAAGAAAGGAATTCAATAAAATCCATGGCCTCAGATATCTATACAAAAATGTACAAATATTGGTAATAAATAGGAAGAACCAGAGGTTCTAACACAAGTCAAATTTAACCTGCTATGTATCACTGAGATTTATAAGAATGGGACCTGGTGTCTGGAATACAACTCTAAAAAGACACACTTTATTTACAAGAAGTAGAATGTGTAGCAGAGAGTCATGTAATATTATTGTATGCTAAATCTGCCAGATCTGGAAAGGAAGGGAGGGTCCTTACCTCTTGTGCCAGCCATTAAATTATCCTTCCCAGCCTCTTATACAACTTTATACTGGTTGCTAAACATTTAATATCCATTATAGTCACCTTTTCACTAAGCAGTCGACTTTAAGTTCAACATTTAAAGAATAGTTGGGGTGGGGGAGGAATGTTGATTTCTATTAAAATGAAAACTATAACAGTGTTTATTTACAGCAAAACTATCTCCATAAATACAGTACTGGGTTGTATTTTCAAATCACAGTCACCGTATGACTGGACCAGAGTGTAAAACTGATTTATAATTAACCCAGGTAAATACTGATTTCTAACTCTCCTTAAATGAAACACAAAAGGGTCTAGTAACAGCATACTTCTTTATTTACTAGCCAAAACAATTCTAATTACATCAAAGCTTGGAAATACAACTGTTTGCAAGTAGTCAGTCACAGAGATAACAGACCACAGTATGGAAGAGAAGAAAAAAACAAGAGTTTGGTTGAAGAGTTTGCTCATTGAACTGAGCTGGTTCATTCATAACTAATTCCTGTCCCATGTGAAGATGGAATTTCTTTACTCAGCCTTCTCATAGACCCTGTGGCAAGTCACATTGTTCATAATACAGTCCTGGAGGGGGAAAGGGGAGAGATTAGAACAGATTAGTGTTAATAACATCTTGATTCAGGAGTATGAGGAAGTGTAGAATAGAATGCTGTAAGTTTTGAAAACTTATCACGGATGGCATGACATAGAGCAATCCAGGTAAAATGGTCTCTGGGCAAGTCCAGGACATTTTAGAACCTTAGGACCTGTCAGTTGGATAGGACCATAGAAATCTATTTAATCACTTGATTTTATGACTGAGGAAATTGAGATCCAGATCGGGAGAGTTTTTCTGAAGGTTCCACAGCTAAGGATATAACCATTTCACAGGGTTGTTGTAAGGAAAGCATTTGTAAACTGTGAAGCAGTATGTAAGTACGGGCTATTCATGAAAGAAGGAGTTGGCAAGAACCTAGGCAGCAATGTGTAGATTCCTTAATATAAACTTACCGCCATTCTTAAGGAATAAAATGCTCATTATCAATAAGCTATGTAGGGCAGAGAGAGTTTAATTTGGAGACAATGGACCCAGAATCAAAGCAAGGCTAGTGTTTGTGTCTTAGACAAGTCATTTGTCTTCGGGGCTTTGGTATCTCCGCTGCTGAGCAAGGTTCAATTTACAGTCAATGACACAGTCCAGTTTATGTAGACTAGAGATAAAGGAGGAACCTAAGAGGATTTTGACTTACCACCAATAGTTTTCCATCTTCTACTTTTCTTGTTATTGTGCTTTCCTTCCCATCCCAAGTCTGCAGCTGGATCAATGTATCATTGTCAAGGGAACAAACAGTCTAAAGAAAAGTAAAATGTCCAGATGGTATTGTCAAGTGAACATTTCCCAACATGAGTGCTTACTCAATTGAGACCTTTGAGAGAAGACTATTTCTAATTTTGCATCTACTTCCCTCGTGAAATGTTATGTGCTATGATTATACTGTAATACTTTAAGAGACATTTTGCACAAGCCAAAACTTAGAGTGAACATCAATCATATTGGAATATTTCAGCCTTCAAGCTCCCTAAACTATTTTTGTAAATGAATTTTCATGGTAGTTGATGCTTACAAATTTCTTACTTCAAGATCGTAAACATATGTCCTTTTCATTTGATTTTTGATTAAAAAACAGGATAAATTTTAATGAGAAATTAAACTATTTTTATGGAAGTAACCTTAGTTGTAACAAAAGACAAAATGTTATTACTGACCTGAGTTTTCCTGCCATCAGCTGTGGTTTCCTCAAACTTCTCATTAAGTTTAAAAGAGAATTGTGTAGTTTTTACAGCACTCTCAGTCTTAATGGTGACTACATCCCCATTTTCAGAGATAGAAACATCTGGTTTGGCCATACCAGCCATTTTCCTCAAGGCCATCCCCACTCCTACCAAAAAAAGTTACAAAATGTTAAGCTACATAAAGACTGATGAAAGTCACTTATTTGTAGTATTGCATTCAAAACATAGAGTCCAACTGAGTTCAGCCCACAAGATGCAGGAAAAAAAAAGATTATTAAAGTTGATTAACTCAAAACTTATTTATGACACAATGGAAGTTAAGTAAAAGAATCAAGCTTAGAAAGTTCCAGAGTTTATTTATGTTTCTCCATACCATCTTCTCTGACTCAACTAGCATTATTCCTTCTCAGTCAATACTATTGATCAAGACAGGAAAGTTATTTGAAGATGTTCCAATGAGATAATTTGGTAATTCATATTACCCTTCCAATTTCCAAAGGTAAGATTTCAAGTACTTAGAATAATAGCAGATGAATTTCAGACATACTTAACTTCTCTGTCACCACCACTACCTCCCAACACACAAAAAGGGAGTGAGCACTTAGGATCAAAGATCTGGAAAGAACCTCAAAGGTAATTTAGTTTGATATACTCATTTTACAGATGAATAAGTGCAAGCCCAAAAGAGGCTAAGTGATTTGCCCATGCTCACACATGCAATAAGGGATGGAGCCAAGATCTGAAAACAAAGTCCTCTGAAAAATCTACTATTAATAAAAAAAGAACCTGTTTACAAAATTACCTAATTACAAAATTATCAATGTGACCACACATTTAGGGACTTGTATTACTACCAGACTCAATGAAAAAGTACTACTTAATCTTACTACCATACTATAGTTTTTAAGGATTTGTTAGATACTACAACAACAAGTATGTAGTGTATTTTATCTGCATACTTAACTCTGATGTCAGTATCATTTTTAGTATTGAAATGGGACTCATTTCATAGATTTAAACAGGCCAAGATACAATTAATAGATAATAAATATCAACATAGTGTTCTTGACCATATTCACAAGCTATTGCCTTGAACCAGTTCATCCACCATTTCCTCACACTCTCAGGTAACAAAATAAAATGTTTGAATTGCAGCAAGTCCAACTGCCCAGAGATGCTACCTCTGAATCCCAAAGAATTCTTCCCCACCCAAGCATGCAGCACCCTTCCAAGAGAAGGACAGCACAGGGAGAGAACACAACAATCAATTCTGTGTCTTCTGAAATGTACCTGGTTCAGCCTTTAAGAGAAAAGAAATTATTAAGAGTTTGGAATGTGGGGTTTGTTGTTTGACTCTTAGCATAACCAAGAAATTCTATAGCTTCCTTGAAGTTATTCTAAGAAGCTTAATAACCTTAGTTTTTAACTCTTTTACCCTTAATGTTCTAGATGAAAGATGCCAGTCACCAGACAATTTTGACAGTCTGTCCTAACTCCTCCAGTTTTTCTCAATCAGCCCTGAAACCTCATAATCAAAATGAAAGGAATTATTGACATAAGAAACTGCCCGCAGAAAAGCAAACATTGTTGAAGGAAGCAGGAATTATTGGAAATGCTGTTGTTATTTGGGGAGGGGAGGGGGAAGAACCAGAAGAGTAGGAAGTATTCACAGCTCCCAGGGCAGTGTTCAATGACTTCACTCACAGTGCAGACTAGTTTGTTAGGTCCTCAAGATCAAAAATTATCTCAATCTTCTTTACATCCCCACTCAGATATTGATATGGTGCTTTGCCCATTGCAGGTACTACATAAACCTCCCATGTGACTAAAACAGCAAAAAGAGACTTCTATTTCCTTCACAAGCAGTGGAGGAAGAAGAGCAAAGGACCAGGAGTATAGATGTTGATCTGGAAGAGTCCGTAGAAGTCAGCTAGTCCAACCTCCTCATTTTACAAATGAGGACACTGAACAGAGAAATAAAGGGAAGATAAGCTCAAGGTTATCCATTCATAAACAGCAGAGCTAGAATTCAAATCAGGTTCTTTGATATATGAGTTTTAGTCGTGGCTCACTCATCATATAACTTTAGTTGGGCAAGGTGTCTCGCTGGACCTCGGTTTAACTTAGCTGTAAAACGAGATGGTTGAACTGGTTGCTATGTAAGGGATGCACCAGATCTAGTTCTTTAGGACTTCCTAGCCACAAAGATAAAGGAAAAAGGGTAAGTGCTCTCTATGGCAGGGCACTGTTCATTCTCCACAGACAGATGTTTTTGGAGAAAGCCAGGAGAATGAATTTTTAAGCAGCAATGGCAGTTCTCAGGGATTAGGACAAAGAGACGCCTAAGAGATTCAGGTCCCCCAAACCTGTTAAGTAGGGTTGCATTCTAATTAATTCTCCCACCTCTTCAACATCCGCCCCGCGAACTCTCTCCCCTCCCATTGGGCAGGATGCTTTTTCAAAGGCAGGTGCTATGACCCGCTTGGCTTCCTGGAGCTTTACAGAAAGAAGCTTCGGAACGACCAAGCCCAACAATCCCTGAGCAAGGCATCACCGTGCTTCCCTGAGCGTGAGCACGCCAGGACCCTTCCCTGAGGCCACCGGAGCAGGGTCTCGAAGGAGAATCGGACTCAGCCCAGGCTACTTGGCCGTCCGGGAACAAAAGAGGCAGTGATGGGGAGAGGGGAGAGGATGGCAGGCGGGCACCATGCGGCCAACGGCGCAACGGGGAGAGGGTGGCAGGCGGGCACCAAGCGCCCACCGGCGCGGCGGGGAGAGGATGGCAGGCGGGCACCAAGCGGCCACCGGCGCAGCGTGGGGAGGATGGCAGGTGGTGGTGCCAGGGCTGGGTCACTCCGCAGCATCAGCTCCCTGCCAGGGCCGCCACGCGGCACCAGGAGCGCTGGGTGCAGGCTCAGCATCCCTCCAGGAGTGCCAGGCTGACACACATCTGGGCAGACCGCACACCCCCCGGTAAAGAAAGCATGGCTCACCCAGTTCCTTCATGTACTCGTCAAATCCTTTACTTTCCACGAGGCGCCATTTGCCCAGTAGCTGCTTAGGTAAGGCCATGATGAATTCAGGCGAGAAGAGGCGGGAAGAAACCCTGAAAAGACAGGAGCGTTCTGCTGAAAGGTAGAGGACCAGGCTTGCACCCCGCCCGGGCCGGCACCTCCCATATATAGAGGTCTGGCCATGTGAGGCGGTGGGTCGGGCCAATGGGAGCAGAGGAAGCCCAGCCTCTTTCTATTCTCCCACTCCACCCCCATTCCCTCCGAATTTCCTAGTGGGTGAAGACGAGTGAATGGGGTGTACCTGCCAAGGACCGCCCTGAGCCTGGGGGACTCCCGTAAGCTGTAAACACAAGCTCGGACACGCAGCCACCTCTCCCCAAACGCCTCGCATCCCTGCCCTGCCCTGCCTGTCCGGACAGAAGTACCTATTTTTTCCCCTGAACTACACCAAGAAACCATAGACAGGAAACTGGAGAGGGGAGAGGGTCAAGGATCCTCTCCCTTTTCTTTTTGGTGTGGAGGGGTGGGGTGTGGTGGGGTGTGGTGTGTGTGTGTGTGTGTGTGTGTGTGTGTGTGTGTGTGTGTGTGTGTGTTTAAATCGTCCGTCTGGTTCCAACTAAAAATCTCCAGGATGTTCGTTTGCAATCCACCTAAGAGGCCAACCAAGCACATTTGCGAGAACAGTGAAGAGTGCTGAACAAACATTTGTTAATTGATAAGCAGCTGCAATTGGCACTGCCTTCTTGTGACTCGCTCTAGCCACCTCCCCCAACCCTCCATTACTTCACTTTCTTTGGGAGGGGGACCTGAGCCCACCCACATTTTTTTTTTTACTAATAACAATACGTGTCATTTGTATAGATCTCTTTAAGTTTTACAATGCACTTTACATACCTGCTTGGCAACTTTCTCCTCCTGAGGACTCTGGTTTTTCCAGGATCTGAATGCCTACTTCAGCCTGACAACCAACCCCTTCCTTCCCTGGCCACAGGCAGAAACTGAGACAGCTAAGAGATCCCTTCTTCTAAATCTGATTTCGTTATCTGTAATGGAGACGAGCAAAATAAACATAGATTGGAACTGAAATTTCATTATCTACCACAGGAAAGAAGTCCAGTTGTGGTCTAGAGAAACTGGAACATGATATGAAAGGGAGGGGGAAGAGTATATCTGCTACTTTAAAGGTTTAAAGAAGTTGCCTGGTTAAGGAAGCCCAATCTACCACTGCAGGTTGGCACCTTCTCTGAAACTTAGCTTTTAGTGTGTTGTCTAGAGCACCAGATAATGATGGTTCCAGGATCACACAGCCAGTCTATGTCAGGGATGAAACTGGAATCCAGGTCTTTCAGCTCTTTAGAAACCAGCTTTTTATCTGCTGCATCACTACTGCTAGCTGCTGCGATACTTACTACAGATTCCCATTTGTGGGTGTTAGGAGCTCCTACAGTTGTTTCACACTTCTCAAAACGGACTGCAAATCCAGTTTGTCCTACTTAAACCTGGGACTCAATTACACTGGGGCACTGGGACTATTGCCCCATTTGGGGATATCTTGTTGTTTGTCCTTCGTTCTAGAAGAGGATCATGACATCAGTCAGGTGATATCATGACTAGCAAGTGAATTGGATTTAAGTGAAGGAGGGTTGTGCAAAAGTATTAGCCTCACTTTGTCCTGAGTCATCTGGGTCCAATGGCAAGAGATTTCCTCCACAGCTCTAGCTCTAGCCAGAGGATTTAGTGTCCATTGTTTGCTCTGTAGTTTTTTTGGAGTCGCACAGATGCCAAGGACCTCTTCTGTTGGATTGAAGTAGGGGAAATTGAAGAAGATGCTGTCAGTCTGGTCAGACAGAAAGGCATAGCAACCAATTACAATGACATCTGAGAAGCATGATAATGAGTAACAATATAGGCAGTCACTGATATAGAAAGAAAGAGGGAATAGAAATTCCCTTCATCTCTATTTTAATGTGCCCCATAATTGTTTCAGAGTTCCTATTGTTTCAAGGGTCCAAATATAAGCTTGATTCTGATAACTCATTCTGCTTTGATTCTCTCACCTCTCTTTGCATTAGTTTTCTCAATTTTAAAAGGAAAAGACTAAATTAATTATACCAAAGATCCTTCCTTGATCTAATTTTGGGGTTCCCATGAGAAAAGCTTTGGAAATAGATATACAGAGGTTTTCAGTTTAAATCTGAACTATGCAAAATAACTATCTAGGCAAGTTATCTGACCTCCATGGACCTCAATGTCCTTGTCTGTAAAATGGGAGCTTAGATTAGATGACCTCTGAGACTTCTCCCGGCCTAAGTCCATGATTTTGCAACGCTGTTTAAAAAAAACTATTATAGTAATATACTTCCCAAAATGTAAAAGAAAATTAAAATACTCTATTTCCACCTAGTGGTGAGAATATAACATTCATTTTGCATATTCATATTCAATGTGCTAATATCAATGATTTCTCAATCTTACGCATGAAAGGTGATTGTGTGCAATATTTTTACTTATGTAACTTCACTTAACAAATTGTTATTAAGTACCTCCTGTGGTCAGAATATTGTGCTGGAGGAGGTAGAAAAGGCAGAGATGAGATGTATTTGTCTAGTAAGAGGATATATACATATGTAGTGAATGTGTAATATCTATGTATCTACACACTATATATATGCTAACACACTATAGAAATATTCAAGTATACACATATGTATACACACATATAATGAATGTGATTGCTGAACCACTATCAGTAATCTTTGAAAGATCAAAAGGAATAGCGATGTATCATACTAGGCACTAAATGAGAATCAACAAGACAGGTCATACCAAGTTAATTTTATTTCCTTTTCTGAGAAAGTTACTAGACTGATAGAACAAGGGAGTGCTTTAAATGTAATTTATCTCTATTTTAGCAAAGTATTGGACAAAATCTCTCATGTTAACCTTGTGGACAAGACAGGAAAATTTGGACTAAATATTATTAAGGATAGATGAATTTAAATCTGGTCTAATGACTTGTGTGTACATACATACACATACATACATGCAAACATGCATCCTTCTTTCCCCGAGCATCTGAATCACATCACCAATTATATGTTGGACATCTCTTCCTGGATATACATACCATATACATCTCCAACTCAATACACCCCAAAGAGATCACTTTCTTTCCCTTAAACCCATGTCTCTTCCTAAGTTCCTTCTTTATGTTGAAGGAACTACCATCATTCTACTCACTGAGGTTCACAACCTTATCATCTTCTGATTTTTCCCCTCTCCCATGCTCCATCATATCCTATCACTTACCAAGGAGATTCTACCTCCATATCTTTCCCACCCATTCCCTTTTCTCCACTCACACAAAATTTTTTAAAAATTATCTATTTCCAGATAATAGAACATATGCTGTGCATAGTTGATGGGGTTATGAATCCTTTGATCACCTTGCCAGGCCTATGAGTATCACCTTTAATTTCCATAATTAGTACTCTTTTCACTTTTGCATGTTCCCCGCAAATTACATGCAGCATTTTTTTTCTGGATACTGGGATCATAAGAGAGGGTCTCCTTAATTGAAGTTTCAGTTTCCTAATCCATACAATGAGTATGAGAGTTATTACTTGCTTTACATATCTTATAGGCTTATTGTAAAGAACAAATCAGAGAATGCATAGAAAGCAGTAAATAAATATGCTATTGGTATTATTATAAACTAAAGTGGGAGACCACAGAAACTGAACAAGTACACATTGCAAATGAAAAAGAAAATCAGGAATCATTCAACAAAACCAATGGTTTCTTTTCACTCTTCTTCCAAAAGGAAATGGTGGATAGAGGGAGATCTTAGAAGACACCTGCTAAATTTGACATTTTCCTGTAAATCACTTCTCTAACCCTTTTCCCTTCTGACATGTTTTACATAAGACTTACTTTGAATTTCTGGCTTACACCCAGACATTGGAAGGGTCAGGGTGGTGCCATATTTGAAAGTAATATACAAAATTTAGGCAACAAAAAGTGCAGAGGTTCACTTACCTCTTGTCCACACTACAAAAGAAAAGAATTCCCAACTGAAAGATGCCCGAACTCTTTCACTCTTTCTCATAGGTATCACACTGCTTTTTTACAACCTCTTAAGGGATTGTGTAGTGGTCACCTTAAGTACTTCTCAGAATCACAGCAATCTCATTGTAGGGGCATCTGAGGTCATTTGGTCCAATTTTATCTGAATAAGAATTTTCACCACAACATCCCCCCCATGATCATCCAGCCCTTTCTTTGAAGACTTCCTATGAAGAGAAATCTCTCCAGGAGGCACATTACACAAAGGCTTAGTTTTGTTTTGTTATCTCCATCCTAAATCTGCCTCTTTTCAGCTTCCACTCCTCATTCTTAATTTTGCCTTCTGGGCACAAGCAGGGACTTTTTGGGTTCTCAATCTAGAACATTAAACTGCAGCATCCTAGATGAGTTTTTAATTTAGCAATCCAAGGGTTATATTCTCAAGTGTCTTTCACTGTTCAAAAGGATTTCCTCATTATTCATGGCACAGAGTGGATGAAAAGAACTTGTGTAAACAGCACTCTTTTCTACACAGATAAAAATTTTGCTTCAAAGTCCTTTTGCTTGCCACTGAAGTCTCTATCTGCAATGACTGACTGTTAGTGCTTAACCTTTCACTTTTTCCTTAATGAAAATTCAATCTCTTTGCTCCACAAGGATTGCCCATTTCTGGTTTCTATTCAACAGTCCATTCCTGGACTGTTTCCCAAGAGTTGTCAACTGTATTGCTTTACATAAAGTATTTCAATGTAGCAGTTAGAAGTCTGCCTTGGGATTACTCTGCTTTGTCTTCTTATAAGACAGATAGTCACATATCTAATTATGCTTTGATGGCCAAATGAAGCAAAAGTTATAGTGTGAAGTGCTGGACTTGAAGGCAGGAAGACCCAAGTTCAAATCCTACCTTTGACACTTACTACTTGTGTGAACCTGGACAAATCACTTAACCTTGGTCTGTCCTAGTTTCCTCATCTGTAAAATGGAGATAATAAATAACAGTACCTACCTCATAGCCTTATTGTGAAGATAAATTAAGATAATATAATCAAACTGCTTTTAAACCTTTAAGTAGTATTTAAATTTTAATGATTATTGTTTTTGCTGTTTTAAAGAAGAGAATTTACTTAGTTGACTTGTATAGCAGCAAGGACCCCAGCATATAAAAGAGGGCCTGCTGTACAGGTTCTTAGATCTGCTTTTCTAAAAGGAAAGGCAACTTTTGAAGGGTCAACAATCTACTTAAATCAAGCAGCTATATCATTCACTTACTTCAGCAGGAAAAGTCAGCTCCCTGAACTTCAGAGAAAAAAACAGAAATTGCAAACAGAAAGACCCAGAGAGGGGTCTTCAAACTTTCTGACTATAGACAATACATGCATCGTTACCAGAGAGAGAAGCACCAACATCTGAGTTTTCAAAGCTGGGGGGTTTCTTAGTGGCTACCCAGAGTCTTATTTGGCACATGAAATTTCTTCTAAAAAATAAGCCCCAAAGTAAAACACTTCAGAGTACATATACACTTTTTCAGAGCTGAAGGACATGACCCTTGTGACCCAGCACCTCATTAGAAATTAACTGAAGGTGTCTGAGGCATATTAATGGGCAGGGAAGATCTTTCATTCTACCCCCCCACTCATTATTAACCTTAGATTAACATTACAACCTGCCATTTTAAGTTCACCAAAGGCAATAAATATATTTGTTTTGAAATTATTACCTGTTGACTATGTTCAGATTATCAAGTTCATTTTTCCTACGTAAGTGCATTCTGTTCATATGTCACTCTTACTGATGAGAAAAGACGGGCCAGAAGAGACCAGAACCAGGGGTCCAGGTAAAACAGAGAGATTTGAAGGTTTGAGGTAAACAAACTATCATGGTATGATCAGCTAATATAGGAGAAGGGATAAAGAATAGCAGAATTCTCGAAAGGAAAGTCTACAAGATTGCAAATGGGACATGACTATGTGCAGGCAAGGAGAGTCTAAGATCTATGAGGTCAGACGGAATAGAACAAGTAAAGAAGATGGGGGTTTGGGGGAACAATATCACCTTAACGTTGTCTGAGTCAGGGGAGTGCAACATCATTCTTGCTGAGGACCAGAACTGAAGTCAGAGTGGGAATAGGGATGTGATGTGACAGATGTGACCTCACACATAGGGGCAAATAAGCTCATACACCTGCCTATAGTACTGAGGTATAGAGTACTGAGATAGAGCCACATAACTCCTTGGCAATACCTGTATATTGAATTTTTCATCCTTCTGTGGCTTTAAGAACAATGAAAAGAAGTATAGAATAGCCACTAATTGAATCAGTTGCTATATTTTCTGTACAAAGACCCTTTATCTTTGGACTCTACCATCACTGTCTGAGATGCGCTTCTTGAGGAAATAAAAATGACATAGAAGGAAACAAAGAAAGGAACAAAAATGGGGGAAAAGGCTGAACTAAACCAAGTTTACACAGAGAAGATCAACACTGACAGCAGTACTATTTTGAGGAATTTGAGGGATCGATTGTCAAGGTAATTCAAGGAGAGAAAAGATATCAATGACATGGGGAAAATACCAAACATTTTTTTAAGAGAACATGAATAACCGTTGACTCGTATGTCTACTTTCCTATCTGTACAACATTTCTATGACACTAGTCTTCATGTGCAGAGAACAACCTTGATGAAGGTGTTAGAAAAGCAACAGGTAGACTTTGACAGCATGTGATATGCACTTTTACCATGACCCAAATGCCTGAAAGATGGAGGGAATATAAAGCCCCATTCTGCTTACTTTTGTGGTCTGTAAAAAAAATTACCTGGGACATCAAAGCACCTCTTGAAATCAAATGAACTCAAATGAGAAAATACATATAAAGTTAAGGCACTGTACAAATGAGATATCAAAGTATCTCCTGACATAAACATATGCCAAAACTATACACAATCATTTGGAATAGATACTTATTTGAAAATCCTCTGTTTATTAATACCAAGTGAGGCATAACAAATTTGCTCATCAGAGACACTTGTTACTATCAGATGAATTTTAGTGAAGATTCTAAGTCAAAAAGGTTCCCTCTGAGGTTCTCTAGAAATTCTTGTTTGCAAGTGATTTTGTGCTTGTAGAGCTCAGGTTCAAGAATAAATAATATAGAGCTTCCTAAATGAGAACTTAAAGGAGTTTGGCCTGACTAGTCACACACAAAAAAGCAAAGGAGATAAAGAATGTCGGTTGGTCAGACCATGGAATGGGCAACCTATAAAACTTGCCCATCACTGTGTGTAACTGTATATGTACATACATTGGCTATCACAGCCTGAAAAGGAGATGGGTTCTGAATTAAACAGAAGGAAGAGAATGAGCTTATTTGCCTTTGGGAAATTGCAAAGTTATTTCAATAATGCCGAATTTCTACTTGAAACCAAGTTCCATGTTTTTAACACCAATATTATTCTGATCATACTACAAGACATGGAACACTACAGTCACTGAAGAGTTGAAATAAAGGATCACCCAAAGATAAAAGTGATGACATAAAGAATGTCATTAATGAAATACATGATCAGACAAGGTCAATATCAAGATCCAGGGATAATTGATGGATTGCTCTGGTGCTGTACTGGTATTCTTGCAACGTCAAGAAAATGCAAGGAAGGCCCATATCACAGTAGGTAGGTCCCATGTTTGGTAATGAATCAGCAAATATAGACAGTAGTCACATATGACAGACATTAGAAATAGATGTGTCATGTTCTACATTGGCATAGGGAATGTCTACATCATCACTGGAGTGCTAGAGTAGGACCCTTTCTAAATGGCACAACTGCTACAAATTAATCTATTATCTGAACCTTGTCCTTATGAGTGATGGGAACCCCTACACCACCATTCCTGCTCCCAGTCCAGCCATGGTCATCATCCAGGGAAATACCTCTTGTGGAACAAGGGGACAGTCATCACACTAACTGCCATGTACAGGTCAGGCAAGTCAATGTAGCTTAAGCATCCAGGCAAACTGAGGGAGAGACAGGAGGCATCATGTGCCAAGCAAATTAACCATCACTATTTTGATCACTGTCTCCTCTAAGACAGTCCAGGACCCTGAACCCAAGAACCTTGAGAATAGCATTGTTCCCTGACCAGCACTGTCAACTATCTTTCTGGGAAGCAACCTTTATGGAGACACAGGCTGGTAACTGTTCCTACAGGTGCTATAGTCATGGCTACTGAAGACCCAGAAAAAAAATTGCTCTTGCCAACATTAAATGGTTCAACTTCAGAAACAGATGTGATTTGATCAGTGGAAATAACATAAAAGAAAAGGAATTAATGTATACTTTGCTGCTGCACCCTAAGAACCTCTATTCCTTGGGAATAGAGATTGTCTTACTTTTCTATTTGTATCCCCGGTATTTAGTATAGTGTTTTCCCCATAATAAAAGTTTCATTCATTCATTCATTCATTCTCTTGAGAAGGGTAACTTCCCTAATGTGACTGCCATTGCAATCCAAACTTCCCAGTTGTCTAAATAATCATACATGGACTTGCTACACTGACTAAACTTGAAAATATCTTTAGTGAATAGGAGGTACTATAAAAAAATGAATAAAATAAAATAAAAATTACAAAAAATATCTATAGCATATAGGAGGTACTACTAAAAAAATTATAGAAGCCCCCAAAATAATAATAGATAATGGACTTTTAAAAGAAGTAAATTTAAAACTAAAAAAAAAACTGAAGAAGCTCATGTCCTAAATGATACCTTTAAA
>CM053773.1:6554495-6573156 GCA_028658325.1 Potorous gilbertii
TTTAGTGAATAGGAGGTACTATAAAAAAATGAATAAAATAAAATAAAAATTACAAAAAATATCTATAGCATATAGGAGGTACTACTAAAAAAATTATAGAAGCCCCCAAAATAATAATAGATAATGGACTTTTAAAAGAAGTAAATTTAAAACTAAAAAAAAAACTGAAGAAGCTCATGTCCTAAATGATACCTTTAAACTTAGAGTATATACACTCTTTTCAGGGCTGGAGGACATGACGCTCATGACCCACTACCTCATCAGAAATTAACAAAAGATGTCTGAGGCCCATTAATGGGCAGGGGAGATCTTTAACTTTTCCCCCATCCCACCATTTATCTTACAGTGAGATATTAATTTTTTTAAAACTTTTCTTTTTAATTGTGAAAACCATCAAATATGAACACAACACATCACAAAAAGAATAAAAATGGATTATATGTTAAACCATTAATTTCTGTTATGTATTCAAGTTGTTCTATATTTACTTGTTAAACTTGTCATGTATTTAAATTTTATGTATTCAAGTTTGTCTTTTAGAAAGATATATATTAAATGTAACATGATAGTAACAATTTCCTTCTGTGTCCCTTTCCAAACTTATTTTTACATTTTAATGTCTTATTGAAGCTATTTTCTTAATTCCTAAAATATCTCTATCACTATCTACTATTCTCTCCCTCATCTACACAGAATCCCTCCATTGAAACAAATTAATAAAGTAAATTAACACATTGCCTAGGTCTCAAAGAGCATATGTCCCTATACCTCCAGTGCATCTCTCTACCAAGAAGAAGCAGGAAACACATTTCATCATGAGTCTTCTGAACTCATGATTAGCCTTTTGAATTGCTCAAATTATAATGTCTTTCAAAGTTAATTTCCTTTACATTATTATAGTTGTAATTTAAATTATTCTCCTGCTTCTGATCATGTAACGTTGTGCTAGTTTGTATAAGTTTGTCCATGTTTCTTTGAATCTATCAGACTTGTCATTTCTTATGGCACAATCATATTATGTTACATTATACAACAATTCCTACACAAAATAACTGTATCATTATCTCCATTTTACAAATGAGGAAACTGAGGTTCAGGGAAATTAAGTGACTTGCCCATGGTCAGAAGTGAGATTTGAAATGTCTTATCTCATGTTTTTTTTGCACTGTATTTCTCTGAGTCTCAGACTAAGCAGAACAAATATTGAGGAAACCCAACTTGGAAAAATGTATTTTGCAAAAAGATGCTCTTAACGAAGCTATGGATGAAGACTAAAACTAGATATAAACATGGGTGACCAACTAAGAGGACATGATGAAAACTTATCTAACTATAACATATAGAAAAGTTTTATTCTATGCCAAAGCAATTCAATTCTATTCAACAGATTTTGATTAAGCACCCACCATGTTCAAGGCACTGTGCTAAGACTAAAACTAAACAGTCCTGGACCACAAGGGCTTATACTCTACTCTTATACTACATGTACAGAGATAAGTAAATTGGCTGGGAATGCTAACAACTGGGGAGGCCCCATAGAGAAGGGGTGCATTTTAGGGATGGGGAAAAAGCTATGAAGGAGAAGATGGAATGTTGTAAACAAGGAGCAGAGAACAAGTCAGCCTAGCAAAAATATGAATCAGATGAGAGGGATTAATCTCTCTGCAAAGATAAGTGGGAATAAGATGAAAATCTTACAATACAAAACAGAGGGTCACTCAAAGAGGTGAAAAGTAGATCCTCCAGGCTGATAACTGGAACTTATTAATTAGAGGTAGGTATTTTTATATTACCTCCTTGTTTAAACTCTCTAAAGCATTTTTTTTTGCCCTTCCAGTCTTAATAATATTCCTTTTGATGAAAAAGATAGAAATAAATTTCAAATCCTTCTTATTTTGCCCACAAAAATGTCTTCTCTGTTGGCTTTAATTTTCCTCACCAGCCTCAGATCATTCTAACTTTTAGAACACCTGATACTATTTTTACAGAACCTTTCCATGATTTTGTATTTATCTTTTGTAACATGCCGTTACTTTTATTATCTAATGAATAGAGGTGGATATGAATTCCTGCATGTCTACACTGACTCCTTTGGATAGCTCCCCCTTTCCTTTAAAATTGTTTCTTTTTGATTTCTGAAAAATTTCATTTTTGATACTAGCCCTCTTGGGGTGACTTCTGCTGAAATATTTTAGGCAACAGGATCTAAACTATCTTTTGTTCAAACCCTTGTAAATTTGTTCTTCAAAAATCTAAGCTGTATGTCAAACTCTGCCCAGAATTCCATTTCTCTTGCAAATTCTGAAATGGAATATTCATTTCACCCCAATGTTTCTATCATATATATTTCAGCAACAAATTCTTCTCCCACTAGGTATCTCCTTGCCACTGATCTCCAAATATCTTTTTACATGTACTTCTTTATGTACTGCTTAATTATTTTTTTCTACCTCTGTGCTAGTGTCATCGTGGAAGAAGATGTCCATTATGGAGTAGAGGCAAGTTAATGTTTTATCTATATTACTACTTACTGATCACTCACCATGACCACCTAATTCACCACTAATTGTCACCTCTTTACCATTGACCCTTTCCTGGATTAGTTTAGCTAATTCTCAAATAATAGATTTATCCTTTCCAATTTAGTAAAAACTGCCAATGATTTTACTTTAATAACTTAGTTTTTGAGAAATCATGGTTACCAAGATGGGAAGGGGCCCTAGGACGTCTATGGAGGCTGCCTAACATCTTCCTAAAATCCTGTCTTTGTGTCTATCTCCATCTCCATCTTCAATAATAATCAATGAGTTCCAACTACTAACCTCATCAAATCTAAATTCTTCTATCTAAGTCTCAGGGCTCACTTCTTTTACTCTATCCAATGTTACTTCAAAACAATTTACTCTAGCTAGGATGAGCTGGAAAACACAATTTCCTCCTCACTGTTTCCTGATCATGTCATGCTTGTTCTTGCCATCAAACCATTTTTAATATTATACTCCCCACTGTGAATGCCTCTCCAATTACCTGAGTTGACATTTTTCTCTCCTTCTCCTGAGCTTGTTTGTTGCTCACTTGTCTGTACCTCCCATTTTAACATTGAATCATTTAGCACACAATGGGTTTATTAAATTTTCACTGCATCTCATTTCTCACAGATTAAGATAAGGGAGGATGAATAGTTAGAAAAGCACTAGAGATAGAGAACCTGATTTTGAATCCCGCTTCGTCTACATACCAGCTGTGTGACTTTGAATAAGTCACTTCATCTCTTTAGCTTCGGTTTTCTATTTATAAATGACAGAATTGTACTAGATGACCTCTAAAGGTCCCTTCTAGACTTAAATCTATAAATTACTAGTCTTACTTCCTTTCTATCTTTATAGCATCTTGAAATACACATGTTAGGCATTCAGTAAATACTCTGGTGAATGAATCAGTTCAACTTATAAACCTGTCTCAAAATATAAATTTCCAGGATAGAATTAGTGAGCAAAATATAACATAATGTGAAATTCACAGCTAGATGGCGCAGTGGATAGAGTACTGACGGACTGCAGTCAGATTCTTCTTCCTGAATTGAAATCTGGCCTGACACAAACTGTGTGGCGCTGGGTAAGTCACATAACTCTGTTTGCTTCAGTTTCCTCATCTGTAAAATGAGATGAAAAAGGAAATAGCAAGTCAGTTCAGTATCTTTGCAAGAAAAACCCAAATGGGATCACAGAACATGGGACATGACCGAAAAACAACTGAACAGCAACTAAAAAATTGCCTTTTGAAAGGAAAGAATGAAGAAGTTTGCAATGAAATTTTCATTCCCTCCAGAACCACATTTTAGCTTCATGCACAGATCCCCTAAAGAAAAGATGATATTTTGCACAGGTTCTTACTTCCTCAATTTGATCAGCTGTGGAAGCAAATTACTTTTCAATTTGTACTTGATAATCTAATTCAGCAATATGTTCATTTTTTGTTTTTGTTTCTAACTGAAATAAACTTCTCTGAGACTAAATAAACAGAAGGTCTCTACTTCGACTTTATTTGTCTTAATTTGTATGATGTCAATTAAATTATCTGATGATTTTTTTTGAGAGAATTCTCATGGAAACAGTGGTTTATGCTCAATACTTTGTTTTACCAGATCTATTGTTATAAACAGCTTACTTACAGCTGATCAGATGAGTCAGTAAAAGTCTGAACATTAATAATTGCAGTGCTTAGAAGAATCTGATGTTATCATACACAAAACTGTAACTATAAAGATGCTTGCCTGAACAAAGAATCACTTCCTGAGTTAGGAATATGAAACAAAGCATGTTAAAATGCAGAATTACTTCGTGAGTATTTCTAAGCAAAGCTAGTGTTTGATTCCTGGGAACAATTTAATTCAGTTTAGGGCAATAGTAAATACTGTACTATGTGACTTAGATGATAAATATGATCCGAGGACAAGCCAAAACAAGAAGGTATAGCACCCCAGTCAAATCTGCAAGAACCAGAAAATCCTGTTACAATCTCTGTCTCTGATGTTACCAACAACCTCAAACCACACTTGGACATAAATAACTCTTGACGCACACACCCAGCTTCTCTTGTGTGTATGTGTCTTTTCTTCTAATAGAGACTGAGCTTTGTCCCAGAGGGAAGAATTTAACCCTTTTATGACTTTTCATCAACCTTCTAGCACAGTACAATGCATTCTCTATGATTTCTAAAATTATATTTTTAGGGAAACATAATTTAGAATTGTAAATAAACAAAGCAAAAATAAAATTTTACAGTAACAATAGGAATAGTTACTGAGCCTGTGATTTCAATGGTAGAGAACTTCTGAGGAAGAACAGTCTTTCTCAACACAGGTTACTAACTTTCTTTGCAACTTACACAAACTTTAATAGTTACCTTTAGAGCACTGAGAGGCTAAGTTACTTGTCCGAAGTCTCAACATTACCCTGTGGCAGAGGCAAATCCAATTATTTCTTTCTCTGAGCTTAGCTCTCTATGCACTGTACCAGGGTATCTTTGACATTAGGATTAAAGCAACCACAGACGATGAACATGTAGCAACATTAAACAGGTGTACACTAAATGGCAGAGCATCTACATCAATGGAAGAAAGTAAATAGAAAAAAGACACAGAAAGCAACACAACAATATTAGAATCTGTAATGTTCTCTTAGAGATGGACAAATTGTATAGGAAGATGAACATACTGAAAAGAGTAAATATTAAATACATAAGTAAATATATATATTTCTCAACACCACATGATGCTGTAATAAAAAACAGACCATATATTAGTTCCCAAAGAAATAAGTAGAAATATTAAACATTTTATATGCTATAATAAAGGGTAGCTAGGAGGTACAGTAGATAGAGTGCCAGGACTGGGGTCAGGAAGTACAGAGTTCAAATGTATCCTCAGACACGATACTTATTAGCACTGTGACCCTGGACAAATAGTTTAAACCTGTTTGTCATAGTTTCCTCATCTCTATCATAAACTGGGGAAGAAAATGTCAAACCACTACAACATTTTTGTCAAGAAACTACAAAAGTTAGATGTGACTGAAACAACTAAACAAATACCATAACAAAATAAAAATAGTATTACATGAACATCAGCAAAAAGATACAGGCTTAAGTGGAAATTGGATCAAAGCAGAAATTGTAGAAGTAGTTAATAAAAATGATAATGAAACAACATAGCAAAACTTGTACCAATCCTCAGAGGAAAATCCTAGCCATAAAAATACATAGGTAGGTGGCACAGTGAATAGAGTGCTAGACTTAAAGTCAGGAAGACCCGAGTTCAAATCCAAGGTCAGATACTTAGCTGTCTGACTCTACCTGCAAGATTTGGTCATACCAATAAATGAGAGTAATGATACTACCTAAATTAATGCACAAATTTAATGTTATGCTGATCAAGGATTTAAAGAGCTAGACAGATAAAATTCACATTTTATGGAGGAACAAAACATCTAGAATCTCAAGGGAAAAAATGAAAAAAGTAGGAATAAGGAGGAATAATACGTGCAGATTAGTTGATAATTAATTCTCTTCTAAGCCATTAAGACTTGCTTATCCTTGGTTCAAATTCTTGCTCTGTCACTATCTATGTGATCTTAGGCACGTAACCTAAACACAGTTGTCCTCAGTTTCCTTAATTATCAAATGAGGAGTTATGATTAGTTAAACTTTGGACTCTCCCAGCTCTGAATCGGTGATTTTTAAAAAACTGAATAGGACTGCAAAAGCTTTTGTTAAGCTTTCTGAAGTTTGGGATATTGCTAAAGGAGTGAGGTAGATATTGGTGGGTATATGCTGAATTAAAAGTTGCAAACAATCTTCATTATGAGAATAGAATGAATATAGTCCCAAGACTCATATGTTCCACCAGAAAACCCCTTTCTTTTTCTAGGATCTGGATCATAAAAATTTTAAGTGTGAAATATCATCTAATTCAACCCCTTCATTGTAAGATAAAGAAACCAAGGCCTAAAGAAAGGAAGTGATTTGCCCAGGATAGTAGAGATAGTGGCAAAGCCATGATTCCAAATTCAGTCATTCTTTCTACTAGATCACTTTGCAGAGACAAAGCCTGATTATCTTGGCATGTCTAACTGAGAATATGACAATGTCCCTTATCACAACAGAACAACACACACTCCAACTACAACAACTTAAATGAAAATATCACTAAAAGTAAAAAGGTCTCCAAGTAAAAAAAAAAAAGCAAACCAGTGATGGCACTGGACTGGACAGCAGATGCTGAAATGTACCTCCCTCCTCACAGCATAGAGATAAAGAGCTGCTCAGCAGCTCCTTACCACATTGTCAGAAATGAGCCCTGTATTAACTCTTCATGCTTTTTTATTTTTATTTTTTTGATACAAGGGAGGATTCAATCTAGAGGGGAAAAAAAGTATGTTTTTCCCTTCTAGGAATGGTTATTTAAATATATTTTATAGTTTAAATGGTTATTTAAATATTTAAATATAAAGACAAAAGGAATCAATGAAAATGTGGGGTGTTTTTTTCCCTCTAACTACAACTGGTAGAATGGCTTCTTGCCATAAATAACCAGTGCGACTCCTGGTGGCTCCAAGCACAAGCTAGCCAGGACTATGTGGCTGCTGGAAACTTCATATCTTTAATGTTGTCTAGTGTCTTTCTCTGTCTCTCTCTGTTTCTGCCTCTCTGTCTCTCTGTCTGTCTCTCCTTCCCTCCCTCCCTTCATCTTTTGGACTCCACCCTTTCCTCCTTCTCTCCCTTTCTCCTCTCTTTTCATTGTGTTTGTTACTCCTTTGAATTATGGTTCAAAGCAAAGAGTGCTATAGTTTCTCCTACATTTTTTACAGATAGAATTTAGTCTCATTTAAAATAAAAGAATAGTATAAGTAATGGCAGTGTTAATAATGACAAAATATCAATGTCATTGAGACTTTTAACTTATCCTTGGAGAAAATGAAAGCAATTAGAATCTAGAATGACATTGCTGGGGGAGGGGGGCTTAAATAATGACTCTAACTTGTTCAACAGGAAGATGGCAAAGGTTTTTGTGAATTAGAATTATTCCTACTTTGACCAACATAATTAGAATGCCATGCACAATTCAACTGTAGTTATGGCCTGGGAAAAGTTCTGCTAAGCAGCAATACTTTCCCCCACAATAATTTGACCAAGACAGGAAAAAGAAAATTATTAATCATTTGAGATATTTTTTTGTTGGAGTAGGGAGAAAGAAGGTAGTGGTAAGAAATAAACCAAATGAATTGGATGACTGGGTCTGTCACTCAACATCTCTAGGTTTGTTTCTTCACCTATAAAGTGAGAGAATTGGATTACATGATTTCTGAGATCTGTTGCAGCTCTAAAATGCTATAAATCTAGAAGCAAGATTATTGATATCAATTTCAATATTTGGCTCATGAAATACATAGTTTATTGTAAGAAATTACAATGATACTCTCTAGTCTGTAGGTATAGAATAGCTACTACTAGAAATATAATCTTGCAGAAAATGAAATATGTCAAACCTGTTAGTTTTCAGAAAGTAGAGATAGGAACTATTGAATGAAATAGCATGTGATCTGGTGAAAAGAATATTTCATTTTGTGAAAATTAGAAAACCTAGATTCAAATCTAGACTTTGTCACTTACGAAGTAGCAAAGTAATTAGTCAAGTAATTTCCTTTTTTTTTTACCTCAAGTAATTTTATCTTTAAAATGAAAGGACTATGTGTCTTTTTGTTTAAAAAAATCTTTAGTTTAAGAATTGCCTTTTTTAGAGGGACAGAGGAGGGAAATTTGGACAATGTTAAAAATAAAGTATCAATAAGATGGAGGACTAAATATTTTCTTTGAAAGAAAAGAAGGTTGGGGGGACAAAGAGGCCCTTCCCCACAGAAGTCATTTGGAGTGATGACTCAGGAGGAGAAAGTGAGGCTGGTGACTTGCACAGTCCTCCTTCACTCAAAACAAAGTCAAGTGCAAGTCATGTCATCATTTCTCTGATGTCATGGTTTTCCTCGAAAAGGAAGGACAAACACATTTGGGGCAGTGGCTGAGGTCAGTGAAAAGTGAATTCACCAATATAAGAGAAGACTCAGAGAGTTTTAGGTCCAATCACCAGGGAAAACACCATGAAAGGAATAGGACTTAGAAACTGAGCAAAAAGGAAACTATAAGAAGAAAACAACTAAAAGTAACCAAAGATCTCAGAAGAAAGAAAATTCAGGTAAAAATCTTGTGCATCAGCCATTTAAAAGAAAGAACATGAATGCCATAAAAAAAAAAAGAATATGACCTCCAGCTCATTTAAAAGACTCCAAGTACTCTGAACAAATATTGTAGGAAACATAAGATTGAATCAATATCTGATGGGACAGAGAACTCTATGGATTCCCAAGAGAGTATGAAACAACATCAAGATGTTCCTGAATGGTTCAAGGGAGAAACAAGAGTCATGAAAGCAGAATAGATGATCTGCCCATTAGAAATCAAATTGACCAACTTTCTATTTTCCAGGTATAATATTCCATGTGCTTCCCCTGTGTCTTTTCAGGGATTGTCCTCCATGCCTAGAATGTTCTCATAGATCCTACTACTAGACGGACCTCTGATGGGACCTAGGACCCTATTTCTGGTTTCAAGCCAGATATCTGGCAGTTTAGGATTGAAATTGTAACAAAATGAATTCACTGTAGAAGAGCTAACTTAGTTAAGAAAAAGAGATTCAGTTAGTTATGTCAGAGGAAGGATATTAAACACGTGTAGCAAAGACATTATGTTGTTTCAGTTAAATACTGTGTTGTTGCCTGTCAAGTTTCAGGGTCCAGCTAGAGCTGCTCATGGCTTTATGCTTGGAGATCAGGAAGCCATATAACCTTGGTCTCCTGAACCATTTTAAACCATAGTTTTAACACCTTTTAAGGAAAAACTAGGCTAACCTGCATAAAATGAGGCTTTAAAATGTCTCTGATCCACACATTAAAATCATTCATAATCCCTTGAAACATAACAACAGAAATGACTCTATTCAGTAATCCTCTAATAATAAACATCACAGAGGCATAAAGAGGGAGATATATAATTATAAGAAGTGCTCACCATCATGTTAAAGAAGATTCAGAGTAGAGCCCAAGCTGAGAAGGGATTTTCTGTATCTGGAAATGTGTATGAGAAGTTCCTGTCTACAGATGACCTTGTGTTGATAAAACCAAATCGCAAGACATTACGGAGCCTCCAGGAAGAGAAATCACTCAATGGAGGTTGGCCTCTTCATCCACACAGAAAAGACCAAATGGATGAAGAATGGACAGATATCCTATAGAGTTTGTCCATCAGTATGTAAATCTGAAAAAAAACACTAGAGATAGGCAATGAGCTGGGCCCAGAGCACAACGGAAGGAGTAGAATGGACCAAAATGATTTCAGGAAATTATAAATCTCTTTTACTGATTCCAAGCTTCCCATGAAAGCAAATGCTCACTTTTTCAAAATTAACATTTTAATGTTATTGCTATATGGTATCAAGAGGAAGTATACCAATGATTCAAAGATCTAAAGATAAGTATCATACAGGGAGTAATGGGAAAAGCTTATACTAAGTGTGAGCAGGTTGTAAGATATAACCAACTAGTAGTTCCAAAAAATAAGAGTAAAGGATGTCATCAAGGAATTGTATGATTGGAAGAGATCAAGTGGCAAGAATAATATAGGTAAATGGCAAGTGTGCCCCAACAGTTGCCCTTCCGATGTCAGGGAAATTTGAGAGAAGTCTTCATCATGCTGGATGGATTCTTTATGGTGAACTTCGGAAAGAGGAAGGATCTGAGTCACAAATGGTGAGCTGCAATTTACATCTTTGGAGGGAACTCCCAAATGGATACAGTCATTGATCCATGGAATATTGAATGCAAATGTAATACAGGTACCTCCATCTTGCTCTCCTTCTTGGTGCCAGTCCACGTCCAGCTCAACTTCACCAAATGTCTAACATCAGAAAGGTAATTTAATATTTTTATCTTATTTCTTATCTATACACCTGAAAATTAAATAAAATACTGCAAACTCTTTTGGTTTTTAATAGATGATGCTTTTTATCATATTTAAAGTTTAGAACTGAAAGTGAATATTTAGAAAAAAAAGACCAAAGCTTCCAGAATCCCGCAGGGATTACCTTAAATAGCCTGATAGGGTTGGAGGGAAGCAGAGAGCTTAGAGTGAATAGATAACCCACAATAAAGTTGGCTACCCAAAGAAAGGGAAAGGGAGGGAGAAGGAATATCAGTGTCTCTTTTTCTAGCTCAGATTTGAGTCTACATGTAAGTGTTCTTTATTTTAACCTGTGAACATGTTGCATCCCCCTAAAAGAATGTAGGCTCCTTGAGGGCAAGAATGGTCTCTTAGTTATTTGTATCCCCAGTGCCTGCCTACTCTAATGCCTAGATCATGGGGTAAGGAACTTGAGGTCTCCAGGCCACACATGGTCTTCTAGGTCCTTAGGTGTGGCACTTTGACTGAGTCCAAGTTTTATAAAACAATCCTTTTCTGAATGGGATTTGTTTGGTGAAGATTGGATTCAGTCACAGGGTTACACCCAAGTTGGTAGAAGTTCATCTTTTCTTGCTCCCTCTCAGCAGTTTTCAAAAGTGTAAAGCATGACTTCACACAGAGAAGGCATGACTGTTTCAGGTATGTGCAAATGTCCAAATTTACAAGCTAATTTCTAGTGTAATTTCTACATAAATACATCTACTTTTTTCAATAGGAACAAAAGTTTACAAAAACAAGAGTAACATAGTGAACTTCCTCCAACTGACAGTGAATGCAATACAGTAATTATTTAATATGGTATGTGCAAATGAAGTCAAATTGGAATTAGTGCGTGTTGAATCTTGACAGAAGCATGATCTGCCACAAATACCATCAGTCAACACAGATTCATAAGAAAGGTAAGCTATGTTGGCACTGCATAAAGTTGAACAATCTTTGTACAAAATTTAAAAGTTCACAGTATCTGTTCTATTTTTCAGTGTCATTCATTTTGGTAAATACAATATAGTATTTACTACAACTAACCTGGAAAATAGATTCAAGAGAGACAATTTAAAAATTATTGGATTACCTGAAAAGCATGATCAAAAAAAGAGCTTAGACATCATCTTTCAAGAAATTATCAAGGAAAACTACCCTGATATTCTAGAACAGAGGGTAAAATAGATATTGAAAGAACCCACTGATCACCTTCTGAAAGAGATTGGCAAAGGAAAACTCCTAGGAATGTTGTAGCCAAATTCCAGAGCTCCTGGATCAAGAAGAAAATATTTCAAGCAGCCAGAAAGAAACAATTTGTGTATTGTGGAAACACAATCAGGATAACATAATATCTAATAGCTTCTACATTAAGGGATCAGAGGGCTTAGAGTATAATATTCCAGAAGTCAAAGGAACTAGGATTAAAACCAAGAATCACCTACCCAGCAAAACTGAATATAATACTTCAAGGGAAAAATAGTTACTCATTGAAAGAGAGGGCTTTTGAGCACTCTTGATGAAAAGACTAGAGATGAATAGAAAATTTGACTTTCAAACACAAGAATCAAGAGAAACATGAAAATGTAAACAGGAAAGAGAAATCATAAGGGACTTACTAAAGTTCAACTGTTTATATTCCTATATGGAAAGATAATATTTGTTAAGTCTTGGGAGTTTTTCAGTATTAAGATAGTTGGAGGGATTATATATAGACAGAGGGCAGAACGTGAGTTGAATATGAAGGCATGATATCTGAAAAATAAAATTAAGGAGTCAGAAAGGAATACATATTGAGAAATAGAGAAATAGAATGGGGCAAAAGAGGCAAGAAAAAGCTTTTACAATGGAGAGGAAGAGGGGGAAGGTGAGAGAGAAAGAGTGAACCTTACTGTCATCAGATTTGACTTAAGGAGGGAATAACATGCAAACTCAGTTTGGTATGAAAATATATCTTACTGTATAGGAAAGTAGGGGAAAGGGAATGGGGGGGGGGGGTTGATGGGATAATAGAAGGGAGGGCAAATGAGAGGAGGGGATAATTGGAAGTAAATACTTTTGAGGAGGGACATGGTCAAAAGAGAGAATAGAATAAATGAGGGGGGCAGGATAAGATGGAGGGAAAATGTAGTTAGTCTTTCACAATATGACTGTTGTAGAAGTGTTTTGCACCTGTGTAACCTATATAGAATTGCTTGCCTTCTAAATAGGGGTGGGTATGGAAGGAGGAAAGGAGACAAATTGGAACTCAAAATTTTTTTTAAAAAATGTTAATTGTTAAAAACAAATGTTTTTACATGCAACTTTGAAATAAGACATACAGGCAATCTTATCAGTCATCTCTTAATTCTTATACCCAAAAGTCTTTTTCTCAGTCCTCACCCCTCTTAACTTCTCTGAAGCATTTAATGAACTCCTTCCTCTCCAGATTCTAAGGCACTGTTTTCTCTAGGTTTTCTTCCCTACTTGTCTGATCACTCTTTCTCAGTCTTATTTGTGTGGTTCAATAATTCCTGATTTCTATATTCTTCATTTTTGCTTCCCTATGGGCAGTACCATGATTTGTGGAATGATTTTGGCAAAATTTTGAACAGCTGGCTCTGATAGTGTGGCAGAAATAAATCTCAGAAACAAAAAGAATGCCATCACATTTAAATGAGTCAGTTTGCATCATACTTTAATTTATCTCAGCACAAAACTTTACGTACATTGTCTTACTTGATCCTCACAAATCTATCTTGCCCTACAAGAAAATAGATGGGAAGGGGAAAGGAGTGTTGTAGAAGGGAGAGCAAATTGGGGGGAAGGGGCAATCAGAATGCATGCCATCTTGTTGCGGGCAGAGGGGAGAGATGGGGAGAAAAGTTGGAACTCAAAATCTTGTGGAAGTGAATGTTGAAAACTAAAAATTAATTTTTTTTTTAAGAAATGACATCTTGAAAGTGAAAAAACGGTACACTGTATTTCAAGAGAACTTTTCCTGAGAAAATTACATGCTTTTAATAAGGAAACCATACTTTTTAAAGAAGGTCTGTGACATCAAACAGGATTGCTTAGACCTTTTAAGACTGTCTGACCCACAAGTCATAATACTCTGCTTTGATCACTAGATGTGTTTCCATGTGGAGACAGGGGTGAAAGTAAGGGAGGTCAGGAGCAGAAGAAAGGAGTTGCATCCAGATAAGCTAAGTGCTACTACATTCTTATTTCATCTCATTGTTCTGTTAGGGCAAGATAAATCTTTTGTTAACTATTCAGTGATTTTTAAGTGCCTCATTTCATCCCTACCTCAAATGTGAACTAAGAGTGCTGGCATTAGGCCCACCTCTAATAGTTGCTGAAAATATTAAGGAGTATCTGTTATTTGGAAGTCTACTGAGGGCAGTTCCATAGCAAGAGAAAATGTCAATTTAATTGACGGATATTTTTATTGAAAAGAGTGTAACATGGGAAAATTGCATTGGGTTTACCTTCTCACTCATTTCTCAATCCCTAGTCTGCCTTCTGACTTCAATCAACTGAAACTTTTGTTTCCAAGGTTATCAATCTTCTCTTAATTCTTATACCCAAAAGCCTTTTTTCTCAGTCCTCACCCCTCTTAACTTCTCTGAAGTATTTAACGTTAACTATTCTATAGTCTTAGAAACTCCTTCCTCTTCAGGTTCTAAGGCACTGTTTTGGTTTTCTTCCCTACTCGTCTGATCACTTTTTCTCAGTCTTATTTGTGTGGTTCAATAATTCCTGATTTCTATATTCTTCATTTTTGCTTACGTATGGGCAGTACCATGATCTGTGGAATGATTTTGGCAAAATTTTGAACAGCTGGCTCTGATAGTGTGGCAGAAATAAATCTCAGAAACAAAAAAAAAATGCCCTCACATTTAAATGAGTCAGTTCGCATCATACTTTAATTTATTTCAGCACAAAACTTTACATACATTGTCTTATTTGATCTTCACAAAAAAAAAGCTGTAAAGTAGGTAGTATTAGTGTTGCTTTCACCCTTTGGTAGATGGGAAAATTAAGGCTCAAGGAAATGAATCCAAATTCACAGATTTTCTGTCACTAAGTTCAATGTCCTTTCTTTGGAACCATCCATGTCTAGAACTAGTTACAGAATGTCCACACATGTTCCGCAGTCTCTTCAAGGCACTTCCCTTACAGATGAACATGATAATTTCCCCAGCAGCCATCTCCTCAGGGTCTTACCCTAGGAAAGATTTCCTCAGCCTCTGATGGAGGCTGTATAGGTGTCAGATCCCTAATACATATAGAATCTAACCAAATAAGAATTAGTGATTTATTTTTTTGTCTTTTCCTTTTCCCTTGAGTCCATGCAATTGCTGCCGAGGAATAGAGGCAAAGGATAGGTATGCAGCAGATTTTTCCATGGGACACACAAAATGCTAAGAAAAAGCCAGCCATGAAAAAAAATATAGGTAAGACTGCTTATAAACTACCTCTATGTGGATCAATTTTATTTGTTTGGTCATTGGGTTAAACTTAAATGAATCAAAATGCCAATTATCTTTTTGTCATAATGGAAAATGTCTTTTCTTTTCCTCTCATTGATTTAATGGGTAGGATACTTTGCCTTTGATATATTATGGGTTCATACTGTCTCTAGTTTAAAATGTGCTTTTTCTACCATAGAGAGAGAGAAACTCCTTGTCATCAACAAAAAGAACAACACATGAGGCAGATTTCATGAGCAAATGCTTCCAGCAAATGATCCCTTTCTGGATATTTGCCATGAAATGCACAGAGCATCTGCACTTCCCAAGGGGCAAGAGAGGAAATGAATGTACATAGTCATCGTCTGGTGAGTCATTCATCAGTATCACTGTACTCTTGTGTACGTCTGAATATGTCCATTCTCCCTACCCACTATCCCCGCACCTCATATTCTGGTCTTTCTTCCTTCTCTTCCCCCTCCCAAGAATTTTGATAATTCATTCTATAACACATATGTGTCATGGCTAACTTATTGAATAGATCAATGTGGTACCAAGGAAAGGACACTGATATGTAGAAGTAGAAGTAGAAGACATGGGTTCAAACTTCATCTCTAACATTCCCTAGCTGAGTGACTTTGGGCTCATTTCTTTGACCCTCAGTTTCCACACCAGTCAAACAGTGAAAGCAACATTAATAATACTACTACCTACTTCATAATATTTTTGTCAGGATCAAATAAGACAATGCATGTGAAGCTCTTTGTACTGAGAGAAATGTTACATAAATACAAGTACAAACTAACAATAAAGGACAAGAGAAGAGGAGCTGACTCACTTCAATGTGAAGACATGGTTTTTTTTCTGAGATTAGTTTTTGCCATACCATCAGAGCCAACTGTTCAGAATTTTTTCAGAATCATTCCACAAAGTATGGTACTACTTATAGATAAGAAGAAGGAGAAGAACAAAAAAGAAGCAAAAGGAAAAGAAGAAGACGGAAGGAAGAGAGAGAGGGAAGGAGGGAAGGAGCAAGAAAAGAAGAAATTATTGAACACTTCATACAATTACATTGTATAAAAGGGGAAAAGATTTCCTTTGACAATGAAACAATTGGTTTAAGAAAGTTAAGCTCACAATTATAAATCACAAAGCTTTCCCTCCCTCTTCCACATACGTTAATTGAAAAGAGGGGTTCATTGATAATCTAATAGGCTGGACATGTTTCTATGTAGTTAGAATGGCTCTTAGTGGTTATAACAGCTTAGCAGGAAGAGAAATTATTAATTGTAAATCAATACCAGGGAAGTTCAGGAATGTCATCTTTCTCATCCCTTAGTAGAGAGGAAAGAACCCTATACTTAGGATCAGAGGGTCTAGGTTGGAATACCAGTTCTATTATTAACTATTGTAGATAGATGTTATCTTGAGCAAGTCAGTTTCTCTGCTCTTGACCTCAGTTTCTACTGAGGTTCCCTTGAAACTATCTAAAAACAGAATCAGCTTCTTCAGGAAGTAGCTGGTTCCCTCTCACTGGAAATCTTCAAGTACAAACTGAATAATCCCTATTGGGCATGATGTATTGGTGCCTCCTATTATACCTACCACATAAAAAGTGCTGAATGAATAGATGAAAAAGCATTTATTGAGCACTTTCTATGTGGTAGGTACTTGGGATATGAATACAAAAGTGAGATAATGTTTGTCTACCAAATCCTTCCATTCCAATGGGAGATAACACACAAAATATGTGGTGACCATAGAATTGTATTTTGGTCTGAGGAGTTACAAGAATTATGCAGAAAAGCACAGGCAGTTGATTATCATGCCCTTTCCCACAGACTGACTTGATTATATAGCTCCAAGGGCTAAAGGTAGAAAAGAGCAAAGGCATTAGAAGGTACCTAGTAGCAAGGTGGATAGTAAATTTCCTTTGAGGGCTCTGGTTTCCTGCTGCATCCCTAGATGGGGTATAAAGCATGACCTTGGATGGGCTAGTCTAGTTGTTGAGTGTTAGTTGTTGATTTCGCTCAATTATGTGCCCATCTGGAAAGCTCAACCCAATGGAGGAATTCTAGAGCTGAGGAGATTAAGTCCTTTGTGGTTTCTGGATGTCTGATAATGAGGATTATCTCAGGAGAATTAATAAATGTATGTGATTGATTGCTTGATGATGCAGAAGGGATTTTTGTTCAAGTGATGGTTGGACTACATTGCCTCTGAGTTCTTTTACAACTCTGGAATTCACAGCACCATCAATTTAGGCTTAGAAGGAATCTCAGAGGCCATCTATTTTACAACTGAGGAAACTGAGGTCCAGGAAGGCTAAGTAATATGCCCAAAATAATTTACCTATGGCCAGTAAATGATAGAGCTAGGATTTAAATCCAGTTCCTCTGACTCCAAGTCCACTTTATCTGGCTGATTCTGGGACTAGAGGATCTCTAAGGTACCTTTCACCTCTAAATCTGTGGTAAGGACATCATGGTGCCACAGAATAAACAATGTTTTGAGTCAGAGACTCCACTTCCAATCTGAACATTGCTATTTTATATATAAAATAAAAATCTTGTCCCTTTATAACTCGAGACAAGTTACTAAATTTCTAGGAACCTCAGTTTCCTCATTTGTGCAATGAAAAGTTTGGACTCAATGGTACATAAAGTCTCTCTACCTCTAAATGCATGTCTCTGTGATTACACTATGAGCTCTGCCTTGAGGACACTTTTATAGGTACATGGTACCGTAATTGTTTTCTTGTTACACACTTTTCTCTGGCATTACCCTTGATATCCAGAATGAACTTAGCCAATCATCATCTCTCTTACTTATGCTCTTTCCTTCCTTCAATTATAATAGCTCTGTAGCTATCTGACAGAATTTTAATGAGTTATAGCATACTGTCTGTACATTTGGTATGGCTTTGACCTTCTTAGGAGAATTTTTTTTAAAACACCAAAAAAGCCAAAAGGTAGAAAATGCTTTCTTGGGTTCAAGAAAGAGTTAACCAGTAAGTCTAACTGAAACATAGAGTTTGTGAAGGACAGTAATGGGAAATAAGATTGGAAACAAATTGGGGCAAATTGGGAAGTCCTTATGATCCAGGATATTTAGGGTGGCAAAAATAAATGAATGAATAAACAAACAAATTTAAAAAACAGGGCTTGATTGAGAGTGAGAAAAAAGTGCCAGAAATAACTGAGAGTTCAAGCTGGTTAACCAGGAATATAAGTGCTATCAAAAACACAAGCTGGAAGGAGGGATGGATTTTTCAGTTTGGGTGATGTTGGGTTGAGGTACTAGTGGAGCATTCCATTAGAAATGCAGGACTAGGCGGAGCCAAGATGGCGGAGTAGAAAGACTCACATTTGCTAGCTCCGAATCCACAGCCCATAGATTTCCTGTAAAAAGAACTCCTGACAAATTCTGGAACAGTGGAAGCCGTGCAGCAACACAGTGAAGGAGATTTCCGTTGCAGAGAGCCCTGAAAAACCGACCGCAAAGGTACCCTGGACGGGAGCAGAGTCCTGTCCTGCAGAGTCCTCCCCTCCCCCGCCCCGGCCACACGGCACTGAGAGGAGCAAGCAGAGCCCAGCAGGCGTCAGGGACCTGAATCTCCGTCGGCCACAAAGGTCCCTCCACCCACAGACGCACAGGTCAGT
>CM053773.1:6573656-6593077 GCA_028658325.1 Potorous gilbertii
GTGTAAACAGTTCAGCTTTAGAAAATCCTTTATGATTTCTCTTTCCTGTTTACCTTTTCATGCTTCTCTTGATTCTTGTGTTTGAAAGTCAAATTTTCTCCTCAGTTCCAATCTTTTCATCAAGAATGCTTGAAAGTCCTCTATATCATTGACCCTTAAAGTACTCAGTTTTTCTGGGTAGGTGATTCTTGATTTTAATCCCAGTTCCTTTGACTTCTGTAATGATGATCAACTGTGAAAGCCTTAGCTACTCTGACCATTACAATGATTGAAAATGATTCCAAATGACTCATGATGAAAAAATGCTGATTAACTCTAAGTGCAAATTGAAATATAATTTTCTCACTTTTGAAATTTTGTTTTTGCCTCTTTTTTTGTATCCTGGCTAATACCTTTTGCATGTTTTCATATGTATAATTAGTTAAGAGCATTTTGCTTTTCTTCTCAGTGGATACAGGAGGCATCAGAAGATGGGAGAGAATTTGGAACTCTAAGTGTAAATAGAAAATAATGCTAAAAATAAAAATTTTTTAAAGTATGAATATATTATATTAGTATTAGGCTATATCAGATTGATGGCCACATTGTTGCTAGTCTAGAAAACTAAAAGTCATATTTGCATTTGTAATAATTGTCCTGTCACATTTTAATAAGTTGAATGACAATTAAATCATTCCCAAAAATGTTAGTGCATCTATGTTATACATTGTATCCTGCTGTTACATAAGACATCCCAAATCTCTTAGTGAAGTTGTAAGCTTTAATAACTTCATGAGTATAACTGTTACAAACATAAAAATATTTGAAAGGTTAATTACTAAAACTTCAAATATGTCTCATTAAAATTCTTCAAAACCACTCTTTTGTCTTACATCACTCTAGTTGATTTTCAAACTTTCATTAGCTGCTGCTCAGTGACTGAAGAGATTACATTTACAGTCCTAGTCTTAGGATCATACAGAAAATGAGTTTTTGAAATATACATGTCAGTTCTGATGTGACCCCCCCCACAAGAAAAAAATCTAATGGAAATAGATCAAGTGACTAAAGTGGCCAAGCAAGAAGACTGCCTATTGATTTGAAAAAGTATCAAAAAATTGTTAGCCAGGCAATACAAAATGACAGGGTACTCTATCTTGTTAAAATTAAGATTCAAAATTTATAATTCCAAATTCAAAAATCTAAATAAATGCAAACATTTAAAGAATTAACCTTTCAAATTTTTTGTAAGTCTGCAATCTTTATACTTCTGAAGTTATTAAAGTTTAAAAATATCACTTTTGGGGACATGTTGTATATACAATATGCTATTTATTATCTATAAAATGAATGCTGTAATAATAAACATTTTATCATTTTAAAATATATTTTTTGGAGAATGATACATTTTATTCTATAGAGTAGTGGTTATCAAAGTGTGAATCATGGACCCCTGGGCATCCCTGAGAGACTCTTTGAGGGCGTCAGTGAGATCAGAACTATTTTCAGTGTCGGTCTGCAACATTTATTAAACTCTTGTTGTGTACCAGGCACTTTGCTAAGTGCTGAGAAAAGAAATAGAAGCAGAGACACAGGCAGTCCCTGCCATCAAGGATCTTATCAGGCAACACAAAAAGGAGCTTAAAGTTTAGGGCAGTGCAGAAAAGCAGGTATCTGGGATAGCCAGGTAGAGAAAGTCCTATACTTTTCTTGTTTTTGACTTAATGGGTCATTACTGGTAATAATACTTTGAATATTCCACCTTTAAGCCCAGTGAAGTATGGATTATTTTATTAGCTAGATAGCAAAGCATTGTGTTTACTATGCAATAGCACCTTAACTGTGGTGTAGGAATACAATATAAATCAATATTGCCAGACTAAGCACTCATCATAATATTCCTAACTCACAAAAAAGCATCAGTCAGAAAGTTAGAAAATTTAAAATGGAGTTCTCTCATCATAGCAGAATTTGACAAAAAGTAAGAAAGAGAGAGAGAGAGAGAGAGAGAGAGAGAGAGAGAGAGAGAGAGAGAATGAGACTCCAATTAAAAGTTTCCAAGTGGCTCATTTGTTAGCCAAGCAAGGAAGCTGTTTATCAATGATGAGTTAATTCAGTCATGTTTGATTGAAGCAGCAAAAGAAACTTGATATTATTAATAATAAAAATGTTATTAATTGATTCAATTAAAATTGTGGAAATTTGTTCCTCTTGTCATATAAATACATAATATTTTCATTTGTGCCTCTACTCACAAAGCCTAAAATATTTACTATTTGACCCTTTGGAGGAAAAAATTGCCAACCTTTAGTTTTTAAAATATGTAAAAACTGTTGTAAGGCAACTAGGCAGCTCAGTGAACAGAATATGAGGCCTGGACTTGTCTTTCTGAGTTCAAATCTTTCCTCAGACACTTACTAGCTGTGTGACCTTGGGCCAGTCACTTAACCCTGTTTCCCTCATTTCTGTAAAATGAGATGAAGAAAGAAATGGCAAACCACTCCAGTATCTTTGCCAAGAAAATTCCAAATGGGATAACAAAGAGTTGAACATTACTGAAAAATGACTGAATTGAAAGACTATTGTATTGTTTGGAATAAAAGTTTTATCAGTGCAAATAAATGGCATCTATCATTTAGAGATGCCTGGATTCAACTCCTTGCTCTATCATATCCTCTATTAGTTGGGTAACAAGGAGTCATTTAATCTCTTGGACACTCAGTTTGTTAATCTGGTAAAATGGGGACAATGAGACTCATACTACCTTTTTAAGAGGATTGTTGGGAGGAAAATGTTTTACAAATTATGAAGTGTTATAAATGTGTTACTATTACGATTCTTTGCAATCATACTTATGTCACTGTTATCAAGAGAAATTAAGTTGTTTTCTAGTACTAGTAGCAACCACAATTAATATTTATATAGGATCTTATGATTTATAAAGTTTATACAAATTTATATTGGTGATTGCTGCATTTTATGCCTTTTCAAATGTATGACTTTAAGACTTGTAACTCCCTAAATTAACAAGTAGAACATTAATAACCACTGAGAAAAACTGTGGTTTATTGATGATACTTAAATTTTGTCTTACGTCCAGCCCCTCACCATAGGTGAGCTCTTAGTTTCATAACAATAAATGTTAATAATAAGTTAATGCTAATAAACAAGCAATAGAATGACTAGCTTTTATATAATACCTCAAAGCTTTGCAAAGTACTTTGCGTATGTTATCTCATATGACCTTCACAAAACTTCTGGGAAGGAGGTGACCGTATTTTCCCCATTTTACAGATGAGGAAATTGAGGCCTGGAGAGGTGAACTGACTTCCCCAAAGTCAATCTACTGGTGTCTGAGGCGGAATTCAAACTCAAGCCTTCCTAAGTCAAAGCTACCTCTAATTATTATAGTATCTTCTAATAATTATTTCAGTTGCTTATCTGCTCCTTTCCAATCCACTATACCACAGTGCTGCATTGTCATCTTTCTAACAACATACTGCTTTGAACGTGTAACATACGCCTTCAGAGCCTTAACTGGCTCTCTTTTCTAGTGTTACCTCATATAATTTCCCTTTACACACCCTCTTACAGCCAATCTGGATCCGTCTCATTCAGCCCTCTCCCTTTTCTGAGTTTTTGCTCATACCTACCACCCACCCCCAAGCTTGGAATAGATGCCTCCCTTTCTTTTGTCTATTTCTCTCTACACTTCACAGCTCAACTCAGATGCTACCTCCTCCGTGAAGCCTTTCATACTCCTACAATTTAAAATGGTCTTTCCTTCATCAGATTTCTTATACACTCACACTGGCTGCCCCCATGCTGGGAACACTTTCATTCCTGACCCCTTAAACTTTGTGCTTTTCTTCAAGGCTCAACTCAATCGATCTACAACTGCTGGAGACCTTCCCTAGTATCTCTCCCATCTTCTACCTACAGCTTAACTTCCCCTGCCTCCCCACTAAAGTTCCCTTCCACAGACGTATCTTATATGTTCCTAGATAGATAGATAGATTTGCATATATATCTATATATAGATATATATATAGTCTTGTCTCCCCCATTGGAATATAAGTTTTTTGAAGGTAGGAGCATTTTTTCCTACTCTTTTTATCTCTAGCACTTAGCATACATCTTAGCATGTAGTAAGTATTTAACAAATACTTGTAAAATTTATTATTATTGCCTGAACTGATCAAATATTTGTCTTGATTTCAAAGTTATTTTTTCTATATTTTTTTCCATTTTTATATAAGGAGTGAAAATTATGCCAGTCTCCTAGCAAAGACATGTATTATTGTCCTACAATTGTTTTGTTTCAAGAGTTATTATACCCTTGTTTAAAATAACTTTTAAAAATAGGCACACAATGAATGTAAGTGCTTAAAGTCTAGTGGGGCTGATTTTTTTTTTTTTTTTGGACAACCTATGACATCATTAGGAAAATGTTCTCAGATGGGATGGAATTAATGATAGGGTTACTTCCTCACCTATGAAGTATTCATTCTTCCAAATACCTGATCTGGCTCTTTGACAAGCATTTAATCCTTCTTTGACCTTCTCCCATCTGAAGAGCCCTTTGTAACCTCTATCTTCCTGCATCTCCACCCTGTGACAGTCAAACAAACAGTCTTATCTGCCTTCCTGTCTGCTGCCTCATCTTAGACTGTCTCCTTCCTTGGTTTTCTAATGCCTGAACAGGATTCTCAGAAAAAATCTTTTTAAGAGTCTGGGTTGTAGATCTTTCCCCCATGGCATCAGAGAAAGGGATTTAACAGGAGAACAGGGATTTAAAATACAGGTTGATGTATAATGGTACCTTCCTAAAGAATGCTCCAATGTTTGAAATATGAAAAGAGAGACAATTTCCAAAAAAAAGGACAAAAATTGTTAAAAAACCAGACCATTTATTCTTTTAGCAGGCAAACCTGGTAACAAGTAATGTCAAAAGTATCCAAATGCCATTAGAAATATTTGACACAAAGAACCAGATATCAAATATGCCAGTATAAACAGTGGGATCCCCCATACTTCATTATCTAGGCTTTATCTATTTTTATTCACTTCCAAATATTCTAATAATGGGATCATCATTTGTGTGTGTGTATGTGTATGTGTTCCAATTTATTTATGTTCTTGCCTATTGTATGATTCTTAGAGACTCTCATTCTGGATCTGTTCCATCTTACATAAATAGGCAAAATTCCATGCTTAGCATCCAGTGCCACTTAAATGTTAAGAATATACAAATATCACTCTTGTATTAGCATCATTAGCTTCTTTTTCTTGGGAAGGTTTAAGTAATAGCATGATGAATTGGTCTTAGAGTCACGATAGGTAGGTTTTACCACTAACTAGGATGTCACTTGACCTTTTGAGTCTCTACTTCCTTATCTGTAAAGTGAGGCTACAAGACTAGATTTCTTTTTCTGCCTCCATTTCAACTATGAAATTTCCTGGCTTAAAGTTGTTATGAGCTTTACCTTTATAGCCTACTATATAAAAAAAAATGTTTTTGTTCCTGAAAAATTTTAAGTAAATCTAATTTTTGAAACTAAATCTGATCTTATGTGCAATTTCCAATAAGATCAGGAGTGAAACAAGGATGTCCATTATCACCACTGTTCTTCAATATGGTAATAGACAGTAGCAATAAGGGAAGAAAAAGAAATTGAAGGAATTAGAATAGGCACAGAAGAAACTAAGTTATCACTCTTTGCAGATGATATGATGACATACTTAGAGAATCCCCAAGATTCAAGTAAAAAACTATTTGAAATAATAAACAACTTTGCAAAATAAACCCACATAAATCATCAGCATTTCTACATATTACTAACAAAGCCCAACAGCAAAAGACAGAAAGAGAAATCCCATTTAAAGCTACTAGACTAGAAATCCCATTAAAGCTACTACTAAAATATCTGGGAGTCTACCTGCCAAAACAAACCCAGGTACTATATGAACACAATGACAAAACACTTTTCACACAAATAAAGTCAGATCTAAGTAAGTGGAAAAACATCAATTGCTGATGGGTAGGCCAAGGTAATATAATAAAAATGATAATTCTACCTAAATTAATTTACTTATTCAGTGCCATACCAATAAAATTAGCAGATAATTATTTTCCAGAGCTAGAAAAAATATATCAAAATTCGTCTGGAAGAACAAAAGGTCCAGAATATCAAGGAAACTATTGAAAAGAAATACTAGGGAAGGTAGCCTAGCCCTACAAGATCTCAAATTGTATTATAAAGCAGCAGTCATCAAAACCACTTGGTTTTGTCCATGGTTAAGAAACAAAGGAGTAGACCAGTGGAAGTTAAGTACTCAAGACACAGTAGTCAATGAATATAGCAATCTACTGTGTGATAAACCCAAGGATCCCAGCTTCTGGGATGAGAACTTACTGTTTGACAAAAATTGCTGGGAAACTGGATAATAGTGTGGTGGAAACTGGGCATAGACCAATGCCTGATACCATACACAAGAATAAAGTCCAAATGGATATATGATCTAGGTATAAAGATTGATACTATAAACAAATTAGGGGAGCAAGGAATAGTGTATCTGTCAGATTTATGGAGAATGGAGAAATTTATCACCAAAAAAGAGATAGAGAACATTATGAAGTGCAAAATGGATAATTTTGATTGCATTAAATTGAAAAGTTTTTGCCCAAACAAAACCAATGCTATGAAGATTAGGAGGAAAGCAAAAAACTGGGAAAGAATTTTTGCAGCTAATGTCTGTGATAAAGGCCTCATTTCTAAAATACATAGAAAACTGAGTTATTGAATACAAATTATTCCCCAGTTGATAAATGGTCAAAGAATATGAACAGAGAGTTTTCAGAGGAAGAAATTAAAGCTATTAATAATCTCATGAAAAAATGCTCTAAATCACTACTGATTAGAGAGATGCAAATCAAAACAACTCAGAGGTACCACATCACACCTATAAGATTGACTAACATGACAAAACAGGAAGGTAATAAATGTTGGAGAAGATGTGAGAAGGTTGGAACACCCATTCATTGTTGGTGGAGCTGTGAGCTGATCCAACCATTCTGGAGAGCAATTTTGAACTATGCCCAGAGGGCTACAAAAGTGTGCATACCCTTTGACGCAGCAATATCACTTCTGGGACTCTATCCCAAAGTGATCACAGGAAAGGGAAAGAATCCCACATGTACAAAAGTATTTATAGCAGCCCTCTTTGTGGTGGCCAAAAACTGGAAATCAAGGGGATGCCCATCAATTGGGGAATGGCTGAACAAGTTATGGTATATGAATGTAATGGAATACTATTGTGCTATGAGAATTGATGAAAGGGAAGATTTCAGAGAGGCCTGGAAAAACTTACGTGAACTGATGCTGAGTGAAAGGAGCAGAACCAGGAGAACTTTGTACACAACAACAACCACAGTGTGTAAGGAATTTTTTTGGTAGACTTAGTACTTCATTGAAATAACATGGACTTAAAAAATTTCCAATGGGCTCAAGGCAAAATGACTTCCACAACCAGAGAAAGAGCTATGGAATTTGATTGCAGATAGAAACAGACCATTTTCTTTTGTATTATGTTTTGTTTTGTTTTATGGTTTCTTCCATTCATTTTAATTATTCTATGCAACATGTATTTAATAGGAATGTATAAGATTGTATGCCATCTCAGAGAGGAAGTGGGGGGGAAGGGGAGTGGGAGGGGAAAAAATCCAAGATATATGGAAGTGATTGTCAAACATTGAAAACAAATAAAATAGTTTAATTTTTAAAAATTCATTAATGAAAGTATCCTTATGATGAATGCTTTAGTTAATAATAGCTAGTTAGTAATAACCATCCCCCACTTAAATTGTTTTATAGAAACATAATTTCCTATGTTGAATTTGTTTATAACAAGATACATTTCTACCCTCCAGCCCTTAGGGTTTTGTGCTTCAGTGAAAGTTGTCCTTTCTCAGCAAATACTATTTTATAATCTTGGTACTGATCACTATCACTTAAATTTAATAAAACTCTAATTAGCCATTTAGTTAAAGAAAAAGGGCTGATCCAGATGTCAGGTCATAAATGTACGTGTTTATGGCAGAATGTATCTAACAGAATTGAAACCTTTATGTATGTGTTTAATTGACATATAAATATATAACTTTACTGCTTCCTATATTTAATGGCATGTTTATAACATGGGCATATGTGACACCAAAACTCCAAAAAACTACTGCTTGACTTCCAACTCATTATTGTATTGGGTTATGAATTTGATCCAGTGAATACCCTATAAGTACATAATTATAGACCCATTATTTGTCATTATTGAAAGATGAAAAAATTGTCATGGAAAGATTAAATATTTGTGAAGGAACTGATTTAGATGTTTAGGGGAATGAATGTTTCACAAGCGATGGAGTAAACTCATCATTAAGGCCATTAGATATCAGAACATTTTCCTAAATGTGTCACAGGCAACAATGGTTATCATATTTGCTTTTGGGTAGTCTAATAATCTTACAGTTGAAAGTAAAGATTAAAGATGTAAATAGTCCCCCGAAAATACATGGATATTCATTGCACATGTAGCATGACACTGAATATGTGTCCAAAATGGATAACGACACAGTGGCAAAAGAGTTTTGTGTATATGGCAAGCTGACCAGAAGCTGCTGAAAATAAAAAAGGCAGAAGAAACATCTCAAGATAAATTTAAACACAAAGAAGAGTTCTTTCTGAGCAATAATCCTGGGCCCAATTACAAGTCCGAGAGGCAGCCACAATTATAAATCAGGCCAAAAACTTCAACACGTTAACAATGCAGAGAGAACTGTTAACATCAAGTATTCTTGCCACAATTATTGTCCACAGACATTAATTTACCTTCGGTAGCTTTAGTCTCATCCACAAGAAACAACATATACTATTTTGCATCTTATATTTTTCTTAGTAAGGCAAATATCTCCATTGTAAGTAACAAATACCAAAAAAAAAAAAGCAAATACAAAAGAGCCTGAAGAGTAAAGGTAAATTATTACCATAACAATGCTGTATTGATTTCTATTATGTCTTTTTACTCTTGAGAATTCTGGAGCACTTGGCAAGTTAGTAGCTGAAAAATATGCCTTCCTTTAACACTGACATACACCCTAAAAACATTGGAATTATTAGGCTGTAACCAATGAAGTGTCATATTATTTTGTTTTATACAGCTATATATATGTTCTGATTAGTCATAAAAATGTATATTAATTGTTTAGCAATATATATTTGAAAGCATCTTGAAATATTCTATAATAAGACATCTTAGCAATGATGTTCTCATCTTTATAGACAATTCTATGAAGTATTCAGAAATTAAGACAAATTTAGATGTATTTCTGACTTCATCAGTGTGGGTATTTTTTCAATTGACATAGATATTTTCTTATCCTGCTTTCTTCTCCTTCATGTCTTCTGTAAATCTTCCAGAGAGGATACACCCAACATGTGGGGTGTTTCCTTTGATTCCTTTAATAACTCAAATGCTACTAATATAACACTTGGTCTGGCCATCTGTCGCTTCTAATTCTTGATGCAAGACCAGCCCACATAATTCTCTCTTCACACATTTCTTTGATGTTTGAAAAATATTTTTACTAAAGAGCACCTTTTTATATGCCTGCTCATACCTGGAAAATTCAAGAGAAGGTCAGGACAGAAAAGAAATCGTATTTGAGGAGGAACACTAGCAAAAACATGGCTGCTGGTGCAAAGTAAAATGGATTACTGATATTTGCAAGAAGCTGTATATACCATGAAGTGAAATGTCTGTTTCTGAAAGGAAGAGAGGAGAAAAGTGTTCTGGAAGTGTGTGACCAAGAAAGTGAATAGGTGCAATAATACAAATAGTCATTGGCATGTGGTAGAGGTAAATGTAGGGTGGCTCCTACATGTGAAATGTTTAGATAAAGAGAATCACAGGATGTTTCTAAATATCACATCCTTTTACAAATCTTTTCCTTTTCTCTCCTTTATACTTTAGAAACAGCTAAGTGGCACGGTGGATAGAGTATTGAATCTGGAGTCAGGAAGCCCTGAGTTCAAATCCAGCCTCAGACACTCAGTAGTTTCTCGATTGCAAAATGGAGAGGACAACAACACTTACTTCTCAGGGTCATGAGGATTAAATGAGATCACTGTGCCTAGCACATAGTCAGTGTTATAGAAATACTTACCCCCTTCTCCTTCACCACCATCTATTCTTACACACTCCCACTATTACGACCCCCTCAAGAAAAATGAACTTGACAAGTATAAGATATGGAAAGCTTAGTTAGATATTAGGTTTTTTGGAAAAAATGGAATATTTTTGAAGACTCTAAGTTTAAAATGCATCATCAGTGCAATATGGAAGCTGAAAAATGTTTGTTTTGTTTTGTTTTCAATTGTATCTGACTCTTCATAGCCACTTTTGGGGTTTTCTTGGCAAAGATACTGGAGTGGTTTGCCATTTCCCTCTCTATCTCATTTTTACAGATGAGGAAACCAAGGTAAACAGGGTTAAGTGACTTGCCCAAGATAAGTGTCTGAGGCCAGATATGATCTGAGGTCATCCTGACTCCAGGGCCTACACTTTATCCACTATGCTATCTAGTTGCCCTTATGTGTTCTTAGGACTCTCCAAAATGAGAGAGGTAATAACCCCGCTGTCCTCTGCTCCCATCAGCCCATATCTAGAACAACGTGTTCAGTTCAAGGTGCCACATTTTAGGAAAAATGTCTTTAATGTGGAGGGCAGCCAGGATGGCAAGGGGACTCCAGATTGTGCTATATGAAAATAGTCTGAAAGGAAAGAACTGGAAATAGGTAAACCTGATGGAGAGAAAACTTAAAGTGAAGACAGGAACAGTATGATTGTCTTCAAATATCTGAAGAAATCTCATGTGAAGGACATACATTCCAATGGTGTTAGAGGGCAAATACTTGGACCATTGGGGTCAAGTTTCAGAAAAGAAAATTCAAGTTTGATGTAAAGAAAAGATTCCTAACACTTTGAGCTCTATAAAATGGCATGGTTTTCTTCAGTAGGTAGTGGGTTTGCTTTCACTAGAAACCTTCTAGCAAAAAAAAAAATATTTAACAGTTTGGCAGGGATATTTCAGAGGGGGCTATACTTCTCAGTCACTTTTTTTGTTTGGTTAAAAAAATACCATTTGTAAAGTTTTCCATTCTTTTGGAATCTACTCCTTCTTTGAGAGACCTTGAAAAGTGATACCAAGGTGCCTTTAAAATTGTGTCACTCCTCACAGATATTTTTTTTTGCATATTTGCTCATATCCAACTATATTAGTGGCTTCATTTTTCTCAAATGTCATTGCTACTTCCTTATATGCACATCATGTACTAAAGTGGTGGTTATATTATCACTACCCATGAGAATGGGTCACTATAAAAACATCTGAAGATGTTTTATTTTTCTTCTTAGCCATTTCCATCTAAAATGCCCTTGATCTTGGTCACAGTTTAAGCTTGTTCTCTTATCAACTGTTGTTTGGTATTTGAGGTGTCAGTATTACTCTCATAAGCATAGGTCATCTTCCTCTAATTTTTGACAGAGAAGCTTGTACTCAATGTTGACCTTGGCTCCCATGTCCTTTCACTAGTCAAGGAGATTATTTACTGATTAAGCTGAATTTGGTCGACTCTTTCTGCCTTCTTGTTGTGGTAACTGTTTTACATCAATTTAATTTCTGTAAGAAATTATGATAGCCTTGTGTCCAGTTCCTATTTTTCAGAATAAACAACATATTTAAACAGGGCAATAATCAAACTTAATGTCTCCCCACCACCACCCCCATCTTTATCCTTTCTTCTGATTTGGTATACAGTATTTTCTCCAAGCTTTTCCCCTGACCTGAGGATCATCAGATCACATACAACCTACTCTGAAAATATAGTTGTACTTGATTTTCTCTGTTAAGTCAATGCAATTTTTTTAATGGAATCATTTGGTTCTCACCATATCCAATGCCATTTTGACTTTCCTTTTCAAGTAATCATGATGTACAGACACAGAACTTCTGAGTCGTACACAGCCCTTTTGCTTTTATTTCTTGATCAATAACCATATTTTTCAATATAATTTTATCATCTTTCTTTTTCTTCATCATTTCTTTGTATTGAGATCACAAGACATAGACTTTGGAGATATCATGAAATGTTTCAGGAGTGAGAAGGGACCACACAGAACCAAGTGCATAAATATACTATTATATTTTGTATTGTTGTCCATTATATTGACTACTGTGACCAAACATAAGTTGGGTTTTAAATAGTCTTTCAGTAAGTCTTTTTTCAAAACCCTTTTATTCTAAGCATTTTTTGCCTAACCTTTTAGCCAAAGCTAATAACCTGATTTCATATTTATAAAATTTTTAAAACCTGGAAGTATATACCTGATTATTTAGAAAGATCTTTTTCAAAGTCATGTAAAAAAGTTGAAAAATATTTTATTACTAAGTTTAAGAATTTGATCATTGAGAAGAAATAATTACATAACCAGCATAAATAATTGCTTACAGAAAGAACTGGAATGAAGCCATTTGCTATGCATTATTTAAACCAGTGAGCAGAGAACAAAGACTAATCTTTCTCTTCCCAGTGGCAATTAGATTAGAGAGCTGGATTTACTAGTTGTCACTGACTGACTTTATATTCAAAATATGATTTTCTTTTCTTCTGCAAAAATCTCCTCCCAAATAATTAGCAGAAGTAGTTGTGTCACATCAATTTTAGAAGATTTTTTTTCCTTGAGGTCTCTCTTAATAGTTACATGAGAAATAATTAAATGGTTAACCTCACAGGATTCAACTCTGATTATTTTCCACATTATTCATTAGGGATGTTTTAATGGATGTCTAGACAGTATATTAATAACATTTTAGGAAAATTAATGTCTAGCTTCCTACATGAAGTGAGAAATGTTCGTTTTTGTTAGGAGAATTTAGAATATGTTGTTTTCCTCTTTGGAAACTGGTAGAAATGTTACCTTTCTCCAAAAACAGCCATCTCATGCACTATTAAACACAATTATAGTAGCATGAAAGGAGAGATTTTATGCACTAATGGGCATAATAATTTTGATCTAAAGTGTTGAGCTTTTTAAACACTGGATTGCTGTATCCTTTAATTTTTTTTTTTCTCGTGTAACAAAGTTTTAAAGCATTAAGTACTGGTGCCTATAATAGTCAGTAAATTCTGGTTGCTGATAATGGATTACTCACAATTTAATCACAGAATCACAGAATTTGAAAATTAAAATAAATAAAAAATTAAAAATAAAAACCTAAACATGGGCCACCTAGTCCAAACTCTACAGCAGTAATCTTCAAAGTCTTTCCTCAAAGACCCCTAATGAAAGTCATTAAAACTTGTCCTTTCAATTAGAAGAAATACTATACCAACATGCCCCAAAACATTCTGCCCAGTGCCATGCAGAATTTGTATGCGATGTATATTGATATTAGAATGTTGAATTCTTGAGTCAAAAGGGATCTTAGAGAATAAACCTACTGTAATCCCTACCTGAAACATGTGTCCTCTGTCTCTATAACATCCCATCCAAATCACTAGCTGTAGTCTCTGTTTGGACCTCATCAGAGAAGTGAGCCCATTACTTATCAAGCATTAGGCTTTATCTCTCTTCAGTACTAATTATTAGAAATTTTTTTGTTTTGAGGTAGAGCCAGTGACAAATTGGAGACTGTCCAAAAGAGTTGACTAAACTAATGGGAAAACTTGTCCAAAGGTTAATTGAAGGAACCAGAAACACTTACCTTTGAGAAGAAATGGCATAAAGGGCAGTCATTTTGAACTATTCCCTCCTCTGCAACCTCTCTTTTTCAGAGTTCACAAATGGGAAAAACAAAAAACAGCATTTTTTAACCTCAGGAATCTTGAGGGAGAACACCTGATTTTCATAAGCTGTGAAAATTTTGCAAATTTCATGTTAGCATTCAGCTTATAACATCTTATCAGATTTGCTGTCTAGCCATCATAAGAAAAATAACAATTCTTGAAGATCCCTTCCTGAGGGCCATAGATTGACTTTCACTGCCCTTAGCCACAGGAATAGAATACAGAATTATATTTCTTTGTTGCAGGATAGAATCTAGGTAATAAAATGTAGCTACTATGACTTCATGAAATTTTAAAAGTTGAAAGAGCTAAAGTTGAATTTCGTTTGCTGTTTTTCCTGAATTATCTGTTGAAAAGACATAAATGGATATAAAGTCTTTGAGCTTGTATTCCAGTGAACTAGGTTTGACGTAGAGCTAGGAGTTAAAACAATGAGTTCTGTATTCTAAGAACTCCAGGGTGAGGAAACTCCCTCTACCAGTGGAAATTAGCAGCTTTTCTTCAACTTAAGAGTCTTAAAAGATTTATATTAGGTTCTGAGAAGTTAACGACTTGCCCAGCATCACTTAGTCAATATGTGTCAAAGATAGAACTTGAACCCAGGTCTCCTTCAAAGGACATCACTATCCATTCTGCTACATTACCTCTTAAGTTCTGCATATAGATGTAATATTACTATATTTTTCCTGCGGAAATATAGAAGAACACAGAATATGAGTGATGAAGTAGATAAAATTTGAAAGTTATCAACTAGTTCAGACATATACACAAAAGTGAAATTTACCAAAAATTTTAACAGCTACAATGGTAATACACAGAAGGGCCATTAAGTTTTCACTAAAAGGATATAGGTGGTAAACAATCATGTACTTTATAAAGAAAACCAATCATTTTCTAAATTAAATGTGTATCAATATTAGCTGACAAGTATTGCCTTAAGGTTTACAAAGTACTACATGATCCTCCCAACAATACTCTGAGATTAGTCCTACATATATCCTCATTTTATAGATGCGAAAACTGAGACTTAAAGACATTATGATGTGCTCAGCATCACACAGTTTTCTCAGTAGCAGAATTTGCACCTAGGACTCTCTAACTCCAAGTTCGTCTTTTTTCCCCACCATATCACAATGATGATGTTTGACTCTGAAAACAATCTGATTTCACTGATGTTCAAGAATGGAAACTACCTTCCATTAACTTAGAAGATGTTTACTCTACAACTTGGTTTTTAAAAAAGTGTTAAAAACTTGTTTGAGGCTCAGGGCCTCTCCTATCCTTAAAAATTTGATATGGATATCATCACTGTCATTTCCTCAAGCTATTACATTATATTTTTTCTTCCTTTCACAGCAAAATTTCTAAAAACACTTATTTCTACCATAACCCTTTATTTCCTCACCTCTCATTTACTTCTCAATCCTATGTAATCTGAAAGATTTTACTGAAAGGCTACCATCTTTAAGATTACCCACAACAAGCAGTAATAGGTACAGTGCAAAGGAGACAGGATTTGGAGAGAATGGATCTGGGTTAAATTCTGTCTCTGCCACTTTCTGGTCCATGTGACCTTGGACAAGTCATTACTTCTCTAGGCCAGATTATCTGTACATGTATCTGTACATGTAAGATATAAAATGAAGAAATTGTAGTAGAGGATCTTTAAGATCCTTTCTCATTCTAAGTCTACTATTCTGTAATCTCTTAAATGCTAAATCCAATGGCCTTTTTCATTCCTCATTCTACTTTTCTGCTCTGCAATTTTTAACACTTCCATTACCCCTTCCTCTTTCTTAATTGGTGATGTTTCTTTTGGTTTCTCTCTTCCTAACTTCTGCCTATCCTGCCTATAACTTTTCAGTCTCCTTACTTCCAGTGCTCCACTGAGTATAGGCATTCTATTCTGTCTCTGTCTTGAACCTTTTTTTTCTATGCTAATTTCTTTGGTTTTGGATTTGCTTAGCATCTCTATGTTGGTGTTGGTGCTGTTGAGGCATTTCAGTCATTTCTGACTCTCTGTGACCTCATTTGGGGCTTTCTTGGCAAAGATACTAGAGTGGTTTGCTGTTTTCTTCTCCAGCTCATTTTACAGATGAGGAACTGAAGCATACAGGTTTGGCAATTTGCCCAGAGTCACATAGCTAGTAAATATCTGATGTCAGATTCAAATTCAGGTCCTCCTGATTCTAGGCCCATCAAGTATGCCACCTAACTACCCTATCATCGCTTTGTAGACAACCCCAAAATTTATATGTCAATCCTAGTCTCTCTCCTGAACCTAAGTCTGATGTTACTAATTGCCTGTTGGACATCTACACCAGCTGATCCATTAGATGTCTCAAACTCAACTCATTTTCTCCAATACCCATCATTCCTCCACACTCTCTGTTTTTGACAGTGCCACCATTCCTCTGGTCATTCAGGTTCACAACTTTATAGTGAGTCAGTATTGATTTTTTCCTTTTCCTTCAACCCCCACATCTATCAGTTGCCAAGCCTTATTGATCCTACCTCTATAACATCCCACATCCTTCCATGCCCTTCTCTTTATTCACACAGCCTCTGACTATTGTAATGTTCTCCTAATTTGTCCTCATTCTCTTTCCTCTCCATTTCATCCTCCACATTTCTTTTGTTATATTAATTTTATGTATTTTTAGTGTTCTACAATCACTACCATAAAACTTAGATTTTTTTCTTCCCCCTACCTACGCACCACCACCCCCTTCCCTCCTCAAGATAGCATGCAATTCTATATAGGATCTACACATACATTCCTATTGAATACATTTTCACTATAGTCATGCTGTGTAGAAGAACTAAAATAAATGGGAGAAATCATATAACAAATCAAAACATTAAATACACACACACACAAAATGATCTGCTACATTTTGCGATTGAATTCCATAGTTCTTTCTCTGAATGTGGGAGGCATTTTGCCTTAGAAGACCATTAGGAATTTTTTTTTTATGTCCTTGCATTGCTATGAAGATCCAAGTTACCAGAAAAAATTCTTGCACACTGTGGTCTTGCTGTGCCCAAAGTTCTCCTGGTTCTTCTCCTTTTACTCAGCACCAGATCATATAAGTCTTTCCAGGCCTCTCTGAAGTCTTCTTTTTCATAATTTTTTATGGCACAATAGTATTTAATTACATTCATATACCATAATTTATTCAGCCATTCCCAAATTGATGGGAATCCCCTCGATTTCCAGTTCTGAGTCACTACAAAGAGTGCTGCTATAAATATTTTTGTACATGTAGGACCCTTTCCCATTTTTATGATTTCTTGAGGATACAATCCTAGAAGTGATATTGCTGGGTCAAAGGGTATGCACATTTTTGTAGCCCTTTGGGCATAGTTCCAAACTGCTCTTCAGAATGGTTAGATGAGCTCACAGTTCCACCAACAATGAATTAGTATTCCAACTCTCCCACATCCTCTCCAACATTTATCATTTTCCTGTTCTGTCATGTTTGCCAATCTGATAGGTGTGATGAGGTACCTCAGAGTGGTTTTAAATTGCATGTCTCTAATCAAAAGTGATTTAGAGCATTTTTTCATATGGTTATAGATATCTTTAATTTCTTCCCCTGAAAATTGCCTGTTCATATCTTTTGACCATTTATCAATTGGGGAATGACTTGTATTGTTGTACATTTGACTCAGTTCTCTATATATTCTGGAAATAGGGCCTGTATCCCCAAGATTAGCTGTAAAATTCTTTTCCCAATATACGACATCCCTCAAAATTTTGGGTGCATTGGGTTTGGTTGTGCAAAATCATCCATCTTGGACTTAATGCTTTCTATCCCTTCTTTAGTCAAAAATTCTTCCCTTCTCCATAAATTTGATAAATACACTATTCCTTGAATCTCCAGTTTGTCCATGGTATCAATCTTTATACCTAGATTGTGTACCCATCTGGACTTTATTCTTGTGTACAGTGTCAGGCATGGGTCTATGCCTAGTTTCCACCACACTGTTGTCCAGTTTTCCCAGCAATTTTTGTCAAACAGTGAGTTCTTATCCCAGAAGCTGGGGTCCTTGGGTTTATCAAACAGAGGTTAGCATATTCATTGCCTACTGTGTCTCGAGTAACTAGCATATTCCACTTGTCTACCCTTCTGTTTCTTAGCCAGTACCATGTGGTTTTCATAATTGCTGCTTTATAATACAATTTGAGATCTGGTAGTGCTAGGCCACCTTCCCTAGCATTTCTTTTCATTAGTCTCTTTGATATTCTTGACCTTTTGTTCTTCTAGATGAATTTTGATATTATTTTATCCAGCTCTAGAAAAGTTATCTGATAATTTAATTGGTATGGCACTAAATAAGTAAATTAATTTAGGTAGAATTGTGATTTTTATTATATTGGCTCAGCCTACCCATGAGCAACTCATGTTTTTCCACTTACTTAGATCTGACTTTATTTGTGCAAAAAGTGTCTTGTAATTGTGTTCATATAGTCCCTGTATTTGTTTTGGCGGAAAAATTCCCAAATATTTTATAGTGTCTACCCTACTTTTAAATGGGATTTCTCTTTCTATCTCTTGCTGTTGGACTTTGCTACTAACATGTAGGAATGCAGAAGATTTGTGCGGGTTTGTTTTGTAACCTACAACTTTGGTAAAGTTGTTTATTATTTCAAGTAGTTTTTTACTTGAATCTCGGGGATTCTCTAAGTATGTCATCATATCATCTGCAAAGAGTGATAACTTAGTTTCTTCTTTGCCTATTCTTATTCCTTCAATGTCCATATCTTGTCTAATTGCTACAGCTAACATTTCTAGTACCATATTGAATAATAGTGGTGATAATGGACATCCTTGTTTCACCCCTGATCTTATTAGAAATGCATCTAGCTTCTCCCCATTGCACATAATGCTTGCTGAAGGTTTTAGGTAGATACTGCTTATTATTTTATGGAAAGTTCCCTTTATTCCTATGCTCTCCAGCATTTATAGTAGGAATGGGTGTTATATTTTGTTGAAATCTTTTTCTGAGTCTATTGAGAAAACCATGTGGTTTCTGTTAGTTTTGTTGTTGATGTGATTGATAAGGCTAATAGTTTTCCTAATATTGAACCAGGCCTGCATTCCTGGTATGAATTCTACCTGATCATAAGGTATTATTCTCATGATAAGATGCTGTATTTGTTTTGCTAAAACCTTATTTAAAATTTTTGCATCTATATTCATTAGAGAAATTGGTCTATAATTTTCTTTGTTTTGTCTCTTCCTGGTTTATGTATCAAAACCATATTTGTATCATAAAAAGAATTTGGGAAAACTCCTTCTTCCCCAATTTTCAAAAATAGTCTATATTGTGTTGGAATTAACTGTTCTTTAAATTTTTGTCAATCCATCTGGCCCTGAAGATTTTTTTCCTAGGGAGTTCATTGATGGCTTGTTCAATTTCTTTTTCTGAGATGGGGTTGTTTAAGTATTCAACTTCCTCTTCTGTTAATTTGGTAAATTTATATTTTTTAAAATACTCATCCATCTCATTTAGATTGTCAAATTTATGGGCATA
>CM053773.1:6600491-6620105 GCA_028658325.1 Potorous gilbertii
TACTGCACGTTGGCATAAGAAATAAAGGGGAATTGGTGGGAGTTTTGTAGAAGCCATAGAGGACATGGGAAGACTAGCAGATGACTGAAAAAGTTTAGGAACTCAGAAATACATAAAATATGTATATGATGTTATGTAATATCTGTGCCCCGTGAAATGAAAAGTTCAGATTTCTTCTCTGGTATGAATGGAGGGCCAAAAAATTTAATGCAGATTTTCTAGACCACGGTGGGGAGAGAAGGGGGTCACTCACTGCACCTCTAATCCACATGATGTGGAAGAGATAACTCTAATCTTTCCTTAGATCAGCTTATAGAAGACATTTCCGTAAGATTCAGCTTTCTTTTTCCTCATGTAATGAAATGCAGATTTTCTGTTAACCAGGGAGGAGCTTGGCTTAGTGACAAATGACCTCCGGTCCTCATTCCGCAGGGGGCAAACAAAGATGATATGTATTTTCCTGAATCCTTTGGAAGATGAAGGTTGTATAGGATCTTTTCTACTGTTAAGACCTGTACTGTCCTAGCAATTTGTCAATTACCGTCCTTACTTTTGTCAATATCTTCTCCGTAAGACTTTCAGTTTTGTTACTCAAAACTTCTATTTCAACTGGAAAACAAAAATGTCCACTTAAAATTGGCCTGTCTCCAACTGGTATCATTGCTTCTCACTTTGAAAGCACTGAGAAATGGATTAGTATTCCAGGGAGTTTCTCTCTCAAGTACTCCACAGGCTTAACTTGAACTTGTGAGATCAGATAAGACTTTCTCAAACTGCTATGCCTTGACTCTGGTTAATATGCACAAGATAAAACACTGGAGGGGTGCGTGGAGGAGGCTAGCAAGTTGCCAATTTCTTTGAAGGGTGGTAGACAAGGCCCGGGAAGGTGTGTGTCAGCACTGTCATTTTACATAATACTTTCAAAGAGAGTTCCTCTGCCTTTCCCTCACAGCCCCTCTGCATTTTCTTTTTTCTCTTGAGAGCAGTCTAATAACATACAAAACAAACTCTAACCAACATGGTGACTCTGAAGCTTGTGAGGACTGGTTAAATTGTGGAAATGTTTTTATTCAAGCAAATGCACTTTGCCTTCTAAACAAAATTATGAAACCACTGTTTTGAGAAGGATCTTGAAGGTCACAGTGTAATTTAATATGTGGTTTTGGGAATGTGACAATTCCCTCAACTAAGTTAAATGAGTGTAAGATTTTAGACAGGGAAGATTGAGCAGTGAACAGCAACTGCTTACTCTAATAGGTTAGCTGAAGAAAGAAATGAATTCACTTCTTGTAACTTGGCTTATATTTGTTTTTAAAGCCTGTATTAAATGACTGAGTCTTCATTGTGGATTAGACACCCAAGTTGGGAATGAAATACATACATATATATACATAAATATACACACACACACACATATATATACTCATATTCAAATAATATTGCTAGCTAACCAGGATCATTGAAAAAATACAGTTCAAAAATACATGTATGCTTATATTGGTTATATAGTTATCACATTTGACTAGCCTGATTTAATTCTGGTATGTACCAAATTTGATTTGGACTACCACATAATATCATTTCCTTCCCTTCAGTAGCCTGAAAAATAACAGTGTTTGTAGTAGGGGGAGGGGGTGAGTTGTTCTTGGATGGGAGCAGGAAACATCTAATAAAATGCATTGAAAACACTGGACCAGCAAGAGGCTAAGATGGGGTTGATTCCTTCCACATGATAGATGTTCACATTCCAGCCTCACAACAAAGGCCTCTGTAAGGATCCCTTCCTGTATTGAGTGGGAGATTGAACTTGACCTCTGAAGTTCCTTTTAATGCTCTGTGATAGTATGTATTGATACATTCTCAAAGAGGCTAATTGATATCTCTCTGAAGAGTTTTAGGACCTGTAGCTATTAATGTGGGGCATTCTTTCTATCTTTAGAGAAAGTTAATTATAATCATGGCTATACTAAAAAAAAAAATAGCATCAAACTATACAATATTATTTGGTCTGACCTTTACAAAATTTTTTTTACATTTTTTAATTTTTGTTACATTTTGAATTCCAAGCTGTCTCCCCCTCTCCCTCTACACTAGAGAAGGCCAGCATTTGGCACAGATATTGATGTGAAACCATATAGTACACACTTCTATATAATAGTTCTTTCTCTGAAGGTAGATAACATCTTCCTTCATAGATCCTTTGTAGTTGATCTGAATATTTATATTATTCAGAATCGCTTAGTCATTAATAGTTATTAATAGTTATTTTTTGAACAATATTGCAGTACACAGTGTTCTCTTGGTTCTGCATGTTTCACTCTTGATTATTTCCTGCACATCTTTCCATGTTTTTTAAAAATCAACCTGCTCACCATATCTTACAGCACAGTAGTATTCCATCACAATCATATATCACAACTTGTTCGGCCATTCCCCATTTGATAGGTGGGCATTGCCTCAATTTCCATTTCTTTGCCACACCACAAAGAGAATGTTTATGAATATTTTAGAACATATAGCCTATTTTCCTCTTTCCCTGTTCACCTTGGAAAATAGTGATATTTTTGGGTTAAAGGATATAAGCAGTTTTATTATGTCTTCGAGTATAATTCCAGATTCCTTTCTGATTTTTCCACATTCCCTCTAACAATTGTCATTTTCCCCTCTATCGTTTTAGCCAGTCTGATAGGTGTGAGATTGTATCTCAAAGTTGCTTTATTTGCATTTCTGTAATCAATAATGGTCTGGAGCATTTATTCATATGACTATACATAGCTTTGATTTCTTCTTCCAAAAATTGCCTATTCATTTCTTTTGACCTTTTGTCAATCAGGAGTGACTCATGTTCTTATGAATTTGACAAAGTTCCTTTTTATTTGAGACATGAGGCCGTTGTCTGAGAAACTGTCTATAAAAGTTTCCCCCATTCTCAGCTTTCCTTCTAACTTTGGTTTTATACAAAAGCATTTTAATTTAATGTAATCAAAACTATTCAATTTATCTCTCTCAGAATGCTCTCTATCTCTTATTTATTAATATAAATTCTTCTACCCATAAATCTGAGAGGTGGTATGTTCAATGTTATTCTAATTTGCTTATGTATCTCCCTTAATATCTAGGTCATGTATCCATTTTGACTTTATCTTGGTAAATGGTGTGTAAGATATTGGTCTATACCTTATTTCTGCCAGACTGCTTTCCAGTTTTCCTAACAATTTTTACCAAATAGTGAATTCTTATCCCCAAAGCATAGATTTTTATATATATCAAACACAAGGTTACTGTAATCATTTACTACTATGTATTGTATATTTACTCTATTCCACTGATCCGTCATTCTGTTTCTTAGCCAGTACCAGATAATTTCAGTAATTACCACTGTATAATATAGTTTAAAATCTGGTACTGCTAGACCTCCTTCCTTTACAATTTTTTCACTCATTCCTTTTATATTCTTTACCTTTTGTTCTTCCAAATGATTTTTGTTGTTGTTTTTTCTAGCTCAATAAAATACTTTTTTTGGTAATTTAATTGGAATGCTGCTGAATAAGTAGATTAGTTTAGGTAGAATTGTCATTTTTATTATATTGGCTCTGCCCATCCACGAATAATGAGTATTTCTCCAATTATTTAAATCTGACTTCATTTGTATAAAAAAGTGTTTTATAATTATATTCCTATAGTTCCTGGGTTTGTCTTGGCAAGAATGCTCCCAGGTGTTTTATATTGTCTATGATTATTTTAAATGAAATAGCTCTTTTGTTGTTGTCATCGTTATTGTTATGCAGTTGATTTTCCGTTGTGACTGACTCCATGACCCCATTTGGGGCTTCTTTGCCAAAGGTACTAGGTGGTTTGCCAATTCCTTCTCCAGCTCATTTTAAAGATGAGGAAACTGAGGCAAGCAAGGTTAAGTGATTTGCCCAGGGTGTCACAGATAATACCTAAGTAAGGCTAAGGCTACTTTTGAACTGAGGAAGATGAGTCTTCCTGACTTGAGGTCAGATACTCTATGAACTGTGCCACCTAGCTGCCCAAAATAACTCTTACTATCTCCTCTTGCAGGGCTTTGTTGGTGATATATAGAAATGCTGATGATATCTGTGGGTTTATCTTGGGAGAAGAGCAATGTGGTTTTATTCTTTAACTTCAAAATAACTTGTAAAGAGGTCTGCAAGAAGTAGGACAGAATAGTGAACAGTTGCTGGACTTAAGGGCACAAGGGCTGGGAATGTTTACTGGATAAATCATTCTGTCTCTCAGATCTGCAGTTTCTTCATTTTAAAAATGATCATAAAATGTCGTCGCTGCTTACCTCTTAGTTGTTATAAGAAAAATGTTATGTAAATCTTGAAGGATGATACAAATGTGAACTTGTCTTATGAGTAGTCACCAAGTGGTGACTGATATTGAAGACTAAGTTTAAATATTTTGGCGGTATAATGAGAAGAGAAGACTCATTGGAAAAGATGCTGGTTTGAGGAGACATTGCAGGCAAAAGGAAAAGGGGACAGCAGGGAATGAGATGGATAGATGGTGTCATGAAAGCAATGAACATGAACTTGGATAGACTTCAGAAGATAGTGAAGGATAGAAGGACCTGATGTGCTATGGTCCATGGAGTCATGAAGAGTCAGATACAACTGATTGAATAAATAACAACCATTTGGTAACGACACTGAGGTCCTATCTAGAAGCTTTTCAATTATCCCCTTGACAGTGTGCCAACTCCATCTTGGATTCTGATTGAACATGAGGGAATATTAACTATCCTACCTTAACTGGCTAAATGTTCTGAGCTCCATTTTTGAAGATCTTGTACATCCCTATGTTGACTTAACAGTGGCATTAATTTGTGTACCAAGTTCCAAGTATTCATTGCTTCACTTCTCTTTGTTTTTAACCTCTCCTTGAAATTTAAAAAAAAATTGTGCAGTTCATAAATTTTGGGACTGGTTCTGACCCAAGCAATTCCAATATGTCTTCAGTTTCAGCTGCTTTATATCTCAACTTCTTTCATTATCAGCTAATTTAATCAGAGAGGGAAGAAGACACAGTAATCTTTTATTTGGTATCTTGCCCTAATTGATGCTACACTTAAGGCATTTATTCCATGTATGACTCTCCATCATATGCTGCTCCTTCTAGTGTTTTCTCCAGAAATTCATATTCACTTTTGGAGAATTTCTCTTTTACTTTTTCCTAACTCCTTTATCCCCAGAACCAAATATCAGTGTATTAGTGATATCAGTGTGAAATCCTGCAACTTTATTTTTCTCCAATCAGGAAAAAGTTTCTCAACAGACCAATTTGCTTAAAACTTTTCCTTGCTATCAGGTATTTATTTAAAATGTTTATTACAGAGCTGAGAAACCCCTTGTAGCTTTTACAAAATAACTCAAATTTATCATCTGTGTGTCCAGATAAAAACACAAGATTAGCAGAATATAACATTAAAAAATAAATTTAGGTCCTTAAGACTTTCTTAAGCAAATAATAGTGACTCCACCACATGCTGCCACATAGGTTTCACTGAAAGCTTTTCAGCAGTGTTACATCCACTCTCCTGGTTCTTGTTCTCAATTCTGGGTCTTTGCCTACTTAAAATAGGATTAAGCCCAGCTCTTTTCATGGTTTATGTTTACTATAGGGCCAGATGCTCCGGTTCAATTCCACAAATATTTAACAAAAAAAAATATTTAACTTCAGAACACTCTTCTTGGCACTGGAAAACAAAAGTTTAAGAGATACATGGTCCTTACCCTCACTGAACTTAATCTAATAGAGATAGATATATATGCACATAGATATAATTAAAAGGGAAAATAAAGAAGGGAATGGGAATAAGCATTTATTAAGCACCCACTAGGTGCCAGTGCTAAGTGCTTGACAAATATCATTTCAATGAGCATTACAGAGATGCGGGCAAAATATGATATGAAACTTGGAAAGGAAAAGGTGGGGGTCAGACAATGTTTCATGGAGGAAGTGGAATTTGAACCAGTCCTTTAAGAATGGCAAGGTTTCAACAGTTGTGCCAGTGGGGCATCATTCTAGACACAGGGGTAGAAAAGTAGGTGGCATGTATAGGTGATGGTAGCAAGTAGATCAATTTGGCTGAAACATGGAGAATATTGAGAAATCATGTGAGAGAGACTTTAAAGATAAGATGGTGTCAAATTATGGAAGCCTTTGAGTGGCAGGTTAAGGAATTTGGACTTTACTCAAATATGATTCTGAGATTCTGTACTTTTCACTAATAGTCTTTCCATCTTTAGCTCTTCCTCTCTCCTTTTTTTTTTTAATTTGTGAAAATAGGGTGTCAGTGTCATAGATTTAGAGCTGGAAAATCAATTAAAAAGCCCATTTTTTGCTGCTCATTTTGCAGATGAGGAAACTGGCCCAAAGCAGTTAAATTACTTGGCCAACATTTTGCAAGGAGTAAGTGGAAGGGATAGAAAACCTAGCTCTTCTGTTTCTAAATCTAAGCCTCTTTCTGCTACAAAATTACAGAAGAATGTAGTCATTCAGTTTCAGTGGTGTCCAACTCGTCACCCCATTTGGGGTTTTCTTGGCAGAAATATTGTTGTGGTTTGCTATTTCCTTCTCCAGGTCATTTTACAGCTGAGGAAACTGAAGCAAACAGTTAAGTGACTTGCCCAGGGTCACACAGCTAGTAAGTATCAGAGGCCAGATTTGAACTCAGGAAGATAAGTGCTCCTGACTCTGGGCTGGGTATTCTGTGCATTATGGCACCATCTAGATGCCATGAATGATCTCATGATATGATCTCATCTGTCAAAAACGAGGGAAAGGGGAAGAACATAGATACAGAAGGACTAGAACATAGATACAGAAGGACCAGTGGGTTTTATATTGTCTTATGCTCTTATTGTGTAGTGCCTTTTTGTTGATATTACTTACCAAAAATAGGTAATAAAGCTATGACTTCAGAAACTTCTGCAGTTAGACTATAATGTCAATTATACTTCCAAACCCTTAATAACTTTCAGTCATCTGCATCTATGACAGCTAAATTGAGGAACTTCCTTCTACATAAACTTGGTTCCCAGAAATAAAAGACAAGCTAACTCACCTCTTTCCAGTTAATTCTCCACACTAGATTTATTACAAGAATATTTGTTCTATGATGAATCCAGTGCATGAGCATGTTATGTGCACCCATTTAAAAGATTTACAAACCTCACATGTTCAAGACGTAAGTGACCCACACCTATTAAACTCCATCATCTAATTGCTTTTCCGGATTTGAAAGGAAGGCGTACATCTGGCATGAATTTTCACATTCTTTTTACAGAGAGAATCTTGTAAAATAGGGCACTGTCCTTTAATTAAATCTGCCCTTTAAGTAGTTAAGAAATTCTTTTTTCCCCTGCAGGAGTAGCTCTTTCCTCTTGGGATCTCAGTGTACTATTTCTAGCTCATTCCTGGTTACCCTTTGAGGTCACAGTTCTACTGAATTTAGCTTCTTATCCTCCCTTATCCTGCCTTTAAACAGCCTGCCTTTTGTTTGTCACTTTAGGTAAAAGGACCAACTCTGTGTAAATCTAGAAAAGTCTCCCTTCTGTTGCTCTGTGTTCCCTTCTCCATTAGCATTGTTTTTGTTCGTGGGGAAGAAGTGTTGTATATTTCTAGCAATCAAAGATAACAAACTTTTAACTCAGACAGCTCTTGTGGTTTTAGGGATTGCTTTTGCTTTCGTCTTAACTTCCTAAAAATTTGGTTCAATAAGCATTTATGAAGCACCTACCATTTCCAGAACATTGAGCTTTGTGCTAGGTGTATAAAGTATAAAATGAAATAGGCCCTCTCTCACAGAGCCTAACAGCACACAATGGCTTTTCTGAGTTTCTGTGGCATGTTTATTGATTATTTAACCCAGAGCCATTCCTATTAAAAAACGAATTCAGAAAAGTTAATTTCAATTATTTTAAAGTAATTCAGAATATAAAACTTTTTCCTACTTAATTATGGTCATTTCCTTGAATGGTACCTACAGAAAAACACAGTGACTAGATTTGGCGTAAGGAAGATTCTGGTTCAAATCCTGTCTTTGGTACTTACTAGCTGTGTTACAGTGGGCAAGTTATGACACCTCAATTTCAGTTTTTCCAATGAGTATAATAGTACTTGAAACACTTACTCTACAAGATTATTGTGAAGTTAAAATTAGAATGTATGTAAAGCAAATTGAACATCTTAAAGTATTACATAAATTTCAGTTACTAAAATATTAATATTTTATGACAATTTTATTTATGTATACATACATACACACAACCATATGGATTATAGGAAAGTTGACTCCTTATTTCTCCTTGTTATTTGCTGATACTATTTTAAACTATGCTTTGTACCAACAGAGATTGTATTTGATTTGCCAGGTTTTATTTGAAAATAATTCTAATTACACTACACTGTTTTTGTTTGACAACATCTTTGATATCGTTCATATTAACCCAGCTCCAAGATTTTAATTGGAGAGAAAATGGCAGTCTTCCTTGAGAAATTCTCCATTCTCCAATGGAGAAATTCTCTCACTGGAAGTTCCTTCTGCTAACGAAATCAAAGATCTGCTCCAAAAAGGTGGGGGGAGGGGGGGGAGTGTGACAGGAGAAGGTGACTAAAATGAAGAGGACACTTAAAACTTCTCAGATCTTTTAAAGGAAATCTCTCTACTTCTCCCAAGGGAAAGCAAATATGACCTGTTATACGAGATAGCATGTATGTTCCAGATGGCTAAATCAAATTCAACAAATAAATGTATCTCTTGCAAAGATAATGTTAACAAAAATAGTTTGACGGAATTATCTGAATAACTAGAAGAAAATAGAATAAAATTCATTCGTAATTTTAACCAGCTCTAGAAAAAAAACTGCAAGGTTTCAAACCTTGTGGAATGGTTTTGCAATCAGAATGTTACTTCAGGGCATGTCAGAACTTAGCAACTGTGCTGATTGTGAAAATAGGTTTAGATTGTGCCTAAGTCTAAGGTGATGGCAAGGCCTGCTGAAGTCATTCATTTACTCTGCTTTTTTTTTTTCTCACTTTGCTCCCTAGCTCTCAAAGCAAAGAGAGATGGTTTCAGAATAATACAGTGGTTTTATTTTACAAGTCAGTCAATTGTAATAGCCACCAGCTTTACAGCCCAGATGTGGCCTGAAAGAAGTCTAAGAATAGCAAGTGAAAAATAGCTGATAGCATGTCTTCTGTGTTGCAGATATTATTTAGAAATTTCTTAAGCAGTCATCAACCAAATCCTGTACACTCAATTCAGATCTCTATGTTTCACAGAATGATGTCCACACACTGAAGATCCAGAGTGGCAAAGTAATAGAATGTTGACTACTCTCAAATACCTTAAGTTAGATTTATTGGGAAAACACATAACTTAGTTTTGTACTTAATATTGCTTAGTATTTAGGAGAAAAGTCACACATAAGAAGTCAAAGTATAATGCATGCTGGATGTATATTGATTTTTTTTTCTTTTAGGTCAATGTTTCCCTAGAGTATAGTATTATTTATTCATAAATCAGAGGTGGTGCCTGACAAGGAGTTACAGCAGTATAAATCTGTGGTCTGGATACAATAAGACCTTATGTAAGAATCCCAGAAATCGATGGTCTGAAGCTAGAGAGCAACATCTTAATCCTGGACAAGTGCATTTGCCATGTCTCAGTATTAAAAAGGAGAATTTGCCAATATATTAAACATTCAGTATTTTTTGTGGGATAGAGTAGCTCCATTCTCCTTTTCAGATGGTTTGCAAGCATTGTTTAAATGAGAAGCTAATAAAACAAGATTGTCAGTAAAGCAGCAAGTTGGTTATAATCACCATGGTGCGGACCATTAGCTCAGATCCCATGTTGATAACCACTCTGTCAACTTGTCTCCCAGAGGATATAGTAGGCCTCTTATCTGTTTTCTGTGTCTTTGCTGATTAGTGTGTCATTTGATAATGTGTATAGCTGAATGTAAAGTTGAAAGCTGTCACTACATGACTGATGGGAGATCATAGGCTATTTGTAAAGACTCTCAGAATTGGAACAGACCTCAAAGTTCATCTAGCCCAGCCCAATAATCCTATGCATAAATTCTTTCCTTAAGGCAGCCAGGTGGCACATTAGATAGAGCGCTGAGCCTGGAATCAGGAAGACCTGAGATTAAATCTGGCTTCAGACTAACTGTGTGATGCTGAGCACATGACTTTACCTCTGTCTTTCTCAACTGGAAAATAGGGATAAAGAATACCTACTTACCAGGGTTCTTCTGAAAATCAAATAAGGTCATGTTTTAAAGCGTTTTGCACAGTATTTGACACATAGTTTGCTTCTTTTGCTGGTTATTCACGTGTGTCCAACTCCTTGTGACTGTTTGGGATTTTCTTGGCAAAGACATTGGAGTGCTTTACCATTTCCTTCTCCACCTCAAGGATTCCCCAGAGATGTTTCAGAACTACAACAATAGATTTTGGTTACTAACTTTTTGGATATATGGAGGAAAGTAGGAAGATGGAATTGAAAAAGATATTCAGACGTAGAAACCAAGAGAGTTGGGGCCAGTAGCTGTCAAAGGAAAATTAGGAGAAATGAGTAGGTTTGCAAGGGGTGGTGATGAGTTCAGTTTTAGACATGCACAATCCGATGGGCTATCAGGACATCCAAGGGGAGATGTCCAGCAGCAAGTTGGGAATCCAGGTTGAAAGCCTGGGAGAGAAGTTTGAGTCTAAGAATACAGGTTTTGGACATGGAGATAATACCTGAAATTGTATAAGGTTCCCTATTGTGAAATTAGAGGGCAGTATAAAACACCAATACTATGGCCTTAAGGAATAGGATTAGTTAGTTGGCAAATGAAAAGAAGAAGTCAAAGAAATCAGAGGGCTAATCAGAAGAAAGCCTGGAGAAAGCCAAGGGAAGACAGTATGGAGAGGAGGAATGGTAGCTCCTTTCTCCCTTTCTAGTCTTCTTATATTTCATCTTTCTTCTTTGAATTCCACATTCCAGCCACACTACCTGAATATATAACTCTGTTCTCCATGCCTAGCAAAGACTGTCTCCTCCATCCCTGGAATATACTCCCTCCTTACCTCTGCTTCTCCACATCTCTGGTTTCCCACCTTCCCTTCATATTCAGCTGCTAAGACTTCCTTTCCCCAAACTACCTCTACTCTGTATGTATTTTGTTTGTACTTATTTATTTGCATGTTGTCATCCCCATTAGAATGTAAGCTCCTTGCAGACAGGATCTTATTTGTGTCCCTAGGACTTTGCACAGTGCTAGCGTGTAGTAAAGATTAAATACGGACTTGGTTAATTAATGGTCAATGGTATCAAATGCTTCAGAAAATTATTAGCTGACCTTGGAAAGGGTGGTTTTAATAGGGTACTGGAATGGAAGCTAGATTGATTGCAAGGAGTCACTGTGTATAGGAGTACTAGAAAAGTGAAAGTAGCAAGGGAAGAATTTTTTTTAATGTTGCCTTTTTTATACCATAGTCATTTCCCATAATCCTCAATAAGATCTTCTCCACATACCCCATACCAAAGAAATCCTAGAGTATTCACATTGAGGAGCATTTACCACATTCTGCACCCATGCTGTCTGTAATAGGGAAAGGAATCTTTTTCAAAGGATCATAAATTCAAAGTAGAAAGAAACCTCAAGAGCATCAAGTCCAACTCCCTAATTTTACACCAAGAGAGGTTAAATGGATCACATTGATGATTAAATGCACAGAGAGGTTAAATGGATCACATTGATGGTAAGTATGTGAGGCAACATCTTTGCCACGTCTTTAACTTCATGTCCAGCACCATAACCTGTACACCACACTCTCCAGAACTAAACTTACTCATTGCAATTGATCTGATTTCAACTATCTTTTAATAAATAGTATTTTCATTTACATCATTTTAGTCATTGTGTATATGTTTAGACTACTCTTATTAAAAATTTGACATGATATGGCTAATGTGGATATATGTTTTAATATGTATAATTGATACCATTTCGCTTGCCTTCTCAGTGGGTGAGAGAATGATAACATTTGGAACTCAAATGTTAAAAACAAATAATAAATTTTTGGAAAGGTAAAAAATTTTGGCATGAAAAATCCCAGGCCTGTAGTTAGAGAACCTGGGCTCAAATCTGTCCTCAGCTGCTCACTGTGTGACTTTGAACAAGGTGCTTAACTTATCTCAGCCTCAGTTTCCTCATCTGTAAAATGAAGTAATTGGACTCCCATTCCATAGGTCCTCCCTGTTTTAAATATTTGATCCTTTGGAAGAAAAAGGGAGATGGAAAGTCAACTTGAAGTAATGGGGCAGGGGGAAAGTGATTGGGTTCCTTTTTTTTAAGTACGTATGTAGGTGATAAGGGAAGGAGAGAGAGGGAAAGGCTACAATTATAAGAAAACAGGATGACTTCTAGGAATAGACACATAAGAAATAACAGTAATTAATAGCTGGCATGTATATACCACTTTAAGATAGACATATTATCCTCAAAACAAATCCATGTAGGGGTGCTGTGTATTATTGGGGCAGTTAAGAGTTGCAATAGGGTGCCAGGCTTGGAGTCAGGAAGATTCATCTTCCTGAGTTCAAATGTAGCCTCAGACATTTAGTTGTGACCTTGAGCAAGTCACTTAACCCTGTTTGCCTGTTTCCTCATCTGTAAAACAAACTGGAGAAGGAAATAGAAAATCACTCCAGTATCTTTGCCAAGAAAATTCCAAATGGGGTCATGAAGAGTCAGACACAACTGAAAGATGACTGAACAAAAACAAATTATAGATATGGGAGATAAGACTCAAGAAGTGACTACATCATCATGTAGTAATTGTGAAAAAAGTAGAATTAAAACCAGGCCTCTATTAACTCCAAATTCAGAACTCCTTTCCGGCTCAGTATTTTATCTCTTCATACACACACACACACACATGCATACATACACAGTAAAATTACTTTTTTTCCTCTTTGACTAGGTAAAAGAGACTATACTCTGTCTCACTTCTTATCTAGTCTACAGTATTACACAGCAGGTCTGGGAGGGTAAGCATGGTATCTTAGTGGCACAGTGGAAACAGTGCTGGACTTGGAGTAAGGAAGACTCTTCTTCCCGAGTTCAAATGTGACCCCAGAAACTAGCTCTGTGACCCTGAGTGAGTAACTTAATCCTGTTTGCCTCAGTTTCCTCATCTATAAAATGAACTAGAGAAGGAAATGTCAAACAACTCCAGTATTTTTGCCAAGAAAACCCCAAAAGGGCTCATGAAGAGTCAGATGTGACTGAGAAATAACTGAACAATGTAAGTATTATCCTCATTTTACAGGTGAGAAAACAGGCTCAGGTGAGCTACTTAACTTGCCCAGGGTTACACAGCTAATAAACTATTTCACCCCCTATCTCTCTTTGCTCCCAAGGTCAGCACCTTTCCCCAATTACACCAGATTATAATGGTGGATGACCTTGGTGAAGAAGAGGTCATATTTTCCTCTGCTAGTAAAGAAAAGGACGGAGAAATGTGGGAAGATACTGAGTAGTTTAGTAAGGAGAAGGTGGGAGCCAAGGACCTTGATTTCAGAAAAGAAGCAAAGTCATCTGCTCTAAATGCCCAAAGGTTGGAACAATCACATGTGGACGTCAATACGAATTCAATAATAGGATGATGGAACATTAGGGGCCTACCCCCCACCCTCCCATACCTATGGTATCAGTCCATAGTAGAGTCATTCAGCACACTGTGTTCACAGTTTTCTGTGACTTTGTCCACTGCAGTGTTCCATAGACTAGGGATAGGAATGTAATACCAAAGGTTAAAGGGGAGAGGAATTAAGTTTCTGTGTTTCACATACAAATAGACACACACACTAACACAGTCCAAGTGCACTTGTATTCTATTCTTCATTAACTTTTCATTATTCCACCCCCACCTTGGGACACAAGTGATTACCTAAATTATGCCAAAACAATTTTTATGCAATAGAAAATACATTCCCAGCATCCTGAATGGAAGCCTATTCACCCAAGGTGACAGTGCAGTCTTTAACTCTTTTTTTTCTACTTTGTTTTCTTTTTTTATAAAAAAATTTTAATTAATTTATTTTTAGTTTTTAACATTCACTTTTATAAGATTTTGAGCTCTAAATTTTCCCCTCCTCTCTTCTCTCCCCTCTCCTCAAGAGGACATGACTTAGGTTATATATGTACAATCAGATTAAATATTATTTCCACGTTAGTCATTCTGTGAAAAAAGAATCAGAACAAAAGGGAAAAAAGCAAAAGGGAAAAAGAAAAAATAGTATGCTTAGATCTGCATTCAGACTCCATAGTTCTTTCTCTGAATGTGGATAGCATTTGCCAGGAGTCTTTTAGGATTGTCTTAGATCATTGAATTGCTGAAAAGACCTGAGTCTATCAAAGTTGGTGTTGCTGTTACCATATACAGTGTTTTCTTGGTCCTTCTCACTTCACTCAGCATCAGTTCATGTAAGTCTTCCCAGGTTTTTCTGAAATCTGCCTGCTCATCATTTCTTATGGAACTACAATAGTGTTCCACTGTATTCATATACCACAACTTGTTCAGCTTTTCCCCAGTTGATGGGCATCCCCTCAATTTGCCACCACAAAAAGAGCTGCTATAAATATTTTTGTACATGTGAGACCTTTTCCCCTTTTTTATGATCTCTTTGGGATGCAGAACTAGTAATGGTATTGCTGGATTAAAGGGTATGTACATTTTTTAGCCCTTTGGGCATACTTCCCAAATGCCCCCAGAATGGTTAGATCATTTCACAACTCCACCAACAATGCATTAGTGTTCCAATTTTCAGCTTAACTCTTGATCTGGGTATATCCAAAAACTGATGACAGTGGTCTACTCAAAGCCGATACTCAGTGACAAGGCGCAGTATGATCACTGCAGTAGTACCACTCTTTGGAGTACACATTATATCTTTTCCTTGCCCTTTTTCATTAAGACCATGAATTCCTTCGGGCAGAGTCTTTATCTGGTCTTTCTCCTTGTATACTCAGTGGTCAACAACATAGCTTGCACACAGTGGGTGCTCGATAAATATTTACCGAATGAATTGAGGCCCATTGCAGGGCTTGATTAATATGCCTGCAGCCCCTTGAGACTAGCAGTTCCTGAGGGTTCCTTTTCCCATCCTCTTAGAACTTGTGCTGATTCTTATTTAGGGCAAGTATGTTTCATCCTCTGGACTTCTGAGCCTTCTCTGGGAATCTTAATAATGAAATAGAAAAAAAATAGCATAATAGAGAAAAATATATTTATATATGTGTGTATGTATATAGATATAGGTATAGATAGATGAGAGAGAGAGAGAGAAAGATAATAACCTAATGAACAGAACATTATGATAGTTATTCAGCAGGAACTTCCCTACTACTTGCATTTTATTTTTCAAATTTAGTATTTCGGCTGTTTTTATATTTCATAGTATTGGGTGACATATTCTGTAAAGCAGACTATAAAATCATTTTTTAGTTTGACAGTAATTGGGACGAGCAGCTTCTTTACTTGCCTGATCAAAACACAGCTCTGAAAGTCTGTTGACAATGCAAGAAAATCCAAGGAGTATATTTCAAGCTTGTTAATGTATTTCCAGACATAATTATTAACCAAAGAAGAATATCCATTTTCAAGATCATTATTAAAGCATGGAGAAATGCTATTCTTGGGATCATCATGTGTGAACAGGCAGAAATCATTGTGCATTACAGAGAGGCTAATGACGATGCAAAGGATTAGAATTAAATTGTGACCTCTGCTTTTGACTCAAAGCTGTAAACATCTTGGTTACTCTGGAGGAACATAAAGGCAGTTAATAGTATCATTTTCCAAATGGATTACTCGAGAATTAAAATTCCATTTGAAAAAACAACATTTATGCTATAGTAAAATAAATGCCAAGATCAAAGACACTTAGTCACTGAGTAAATATTATTTTATCTTTAGTAATCCTTTTACATTTCAAAGCTAATTTATCAGTACTTCAGTCTTCTGCAGAATTCAAAATTAATGAAGAAAGAAGAATATTGGGTTGCTGTTCTGAGCATTAAAATTAAAATAAGAGAAACACCTGGATTTTGAGCCCAAGAATTCAAGAGACCACCCCTACCACTTTCTAGCTATGTCATTTTGGGTAAGCCACATAGCTTCTATGGGTCTCAGTTTCCTCATCTGTAAAACAAGGGCTTTCTATTAAACAATCTCTTAACTTTCCATCCAGCTCTATTTTTCTGAGTAAGGATGAGAATGCATTTGTCATACATGTGATCTTTGGACAAAACAGAAACGATAGTAATTTGTATTCTAGTTTGATCCCCAAATGAGGCCCCGACTGAAGAGGATTGAATTTTCAAATGTTAATGATAAGTGGCTACAAATTGACATTGTAAATCAGGTGTCTCTCCTACAAGTAGATTCATGTCATGAAAGTATCCAACCTTCCAGCTACCTCCAGGTAGGAGATGAAACACTTAATTATTGACCTATCTGATGGAGAGAGATAATGATATGTCTGCCACAGTGATGTGTGAGCAGTAAAAGGACTCTTCTTGGAGGAAAGTGAAAGGGACCAGTCCATTGGAGTTAAGCATGGTGTAGCATGAAGAAGTCAAAGGATCTGAGCTCAGATTCTGGTTATGCCAGTGGACAAGTTAACTTATTTTCTCAGCTGCAAACTAAGAGGGTTGGACTAGCTATATAATCTTTACCGGCCCCTTCTACTTCTAAAGCCATACTCCCTGGGATAATATTCTACAAGGGCACAAATGTGAGCGCTCATAGTAATTATTATTAGAACTGATACTTATATGTGTATATTACCTAAGGTTTGTCAAGCACTTTGCATACAATATCTTATTTGGTCTTTACAAAAACCCTATTAAATTGATATTTTTATTACTCCATGGGGAAGGTTAAGAGGTGCAGTGCACAGAGCTCCTGACCAGGAGTCAGAAAAACCTGAGTTCAAATGCAACCTCAGACCCTTAGTAACTGTGTGACCCTGGGCAAGCCACTTAACCCTGCTTGCGTCAGTTTCCTCATCTTTAAAGTGAGCCGAAGAAGGAAGTGGCAAAACACTCCAGCACCTTTGCCAAGAAAACCTCAAATGGGGACATAGCTGAACAAAAACTACAGCTAATTACCCCATGTCACAGATGAAGGGACTGAGGCCCAGGAAAATAAGCAACTGCTCCACATTACACAGTCCATCTCAGAGGTGGGACTGGAATTCTAACCTCTTAGATATCTACTTGTCCTTCCTGACTTTTCAGTCTATTATAAAAATGCTTTTGATTTGACTCAATAAGGCAAAAAATATGAGTAGTTTTATATACATTTCTGAACTTTATTGTATTCTCTTTAATATTAGATTAAAATCTGAGTGTCTTCCTTCCTGCCTGCCTTCCTTTCTCTTTCTTCCCACCTCTCCCTTCCCTCCCTCCCTCCCCCCCCCCCCTCTTTCTCCAACAATAGATTGGAGAACTGACTTGACCAGTGTTTGAATCTTGACCGGCTCATAGTGAATATAAATAGCAATTGTTTCTGTTTTGGCCAGACACCCTCCCAGAATGATTTTTTTTCTTTTTCTTTATTTCTTACCTAGCCTTAATTACTGAATGGGCATTGCCTCAGTCAAACTGAAACCTGTTAAACACTTTAGCTTTAAAAGGCTGCATCCCACTGCACCCACGACCATCTCCAGTTGTCCTAATCTGTCTTTTGCTACTGGACCCAGATGACTCAGGAGGATAAAGTGAGTCCAGTGACTTTGCATCGCCCTCCCTCACTTAAATCCCATATAGTTGCTTGTCATGGCATCACCTTCCTGATGTCATGGTCCTCTTTGAGAAGGAGAGACAAAAACCACGGCTATGCTTTATCCCCAAGTGCATAATAAGCATGTAATAAACACTTGTTAAGTGATAAAAATATGCTGGGAAATTATACTGTCCTAGCATTTAATATTGTACATTTAATACTTTAAAGTGTGTTTTGCAAAGATTTTTTTTAAAGTCAGTTGTTAAACATTTACCAGTATATCTATCACTGTAAGTAACTCAGGGTTTGGGGAGGCTGTGCCAGTGAAGTCAAGTTTTAGCCAATCTTCCTAAGCTGGAAGGGGTCACTGATAGACTACGTCTATTGTCCAAGGACTATCTTCACTAAGTTCAGAGAGATTTCTAACCAGAAACTTGATCACAGCAACTCCTGAAGTCTGTCTGTTGAGGCATAAGTGGAGGGATGGATGGTCAATCAAGAGGGTTTCCATACTGTTAGAATCACAGCTTTTATGAAGTATTCAAATAAGTTTTAGTATTACTGAAACCAACAAGCTAGATTCTTTACTAACTCTTTCAGGTCACTACTAATACAATAGATTATCACCTTGATTTATTAAATATTGGACTGCAGGAAAAGCTATTCTTTCGTTTATATTAGGGAGCACACAGCATAAACCACAGGAGAATCTAGTTTTATGGGATGTTTTTGCTCTTTCACTTAAAATCTTGTAACAAATAACGTCATGGATGGTAATAGCACCAGTTTTTATTCATGATGATCTGCCACTGGATCTGTAAAATGGGAATTAAACTGTACAGGTGGTTCTTCCTTCTGTTAGAATAGTTTGATTTCTGAGATTTAATTTATTTCTGCCTTGCTCCAATGAAAGAGACTTGTCAGAAGACTGAATCCATAGTGTCATGGAAAATATTTCACTAAGTAGAAAGCAAGGTAAATGTTCTGTCTTTAGACTAAACAAGTTCAAACTATCCCAAGTTGGGTTTAGAGAGAAGGTTTTCAAGAGAAGACATAGCATAGATTGTTTTTTCCAAATCAAGTTTTTAATTTTGGAATATTTTCTATAAAGAAGTTATTGTAACATCAGGGAGAATACCAACAGTAGACTGGACTTTTCCTCTTACAGGCTAGATTGCCACTGTCCTATCTCAGCGTATTGTTTCTTAAGTTCTAACCCTTCCTTCACTCAAGTCCTTTCTTAGATCCCACCTGTAGGCAGCCCAAGAAAATGTACTTTTACTATGTGAATAGGGTAGGAAATAACACCCCTCCATCACCACCCCTTTCACAAATTGTCATCTCTCTGCACTAAACAGTTTTATTAATTATCAGTCTGAGGCTGGGATAAGGGATTGACCATTAGTCAAAGTCTTTGGTTAAGAGATATAAAATGGCTAATAGGAGAGGTAAGCTAGGAAGAATATTAACATATGTAAGTACCTTTAATCCGTTTCCCAAGTACTTGTGAAGTTTCTTTTTATTCTCTTCTTTTTATTTTTCCACTCAAAAATTATATTCATGATCTGAGCAGGGGGAAGTGGGAAGGAAGGAAATGATTCTGTTTTTACATTGATTCTAACTACATGATCCAAGGCAACTCCTTCACTTTGGCATCTCTTCAGTTTTATTTCCTCTTTCTCCTCTTCATCCTCCTCTTCTCCTTCTGTCCGTATGGGGAGTCATGCCTTTACATGTGTGTGTTCTGTCCAAAGGAATATAACGTTTGATTGATTGATTTGCAAGATACCTTTG
>CM053773.1:6620605-6649158 GCA_028658325.1 Potorous gilbertii
TCTTGCCATATAACCTGGAAAATTTCAGTCAGCTTTTGTATGAGCAATGGTCCTCCTACCTTGTAAATCTCAGCTGGAATAGAATCAGCATCCAGTGCTTTGCCACATGAAAGGAGCCTACTGGCCCTCAAAACCTCTTCTTCAGTTGGAAGTTCAGCTAAGGAGGGATTGACTTCAACCTGAGGTAAACAGTCAGTGGCCTCAGCATTGATGATGGTCTGTTGAGAACACTATGGAAGTGTTGAGCCCATCTCTCTAGGATCATGTCCTTATCACTAATCAACATGCCTCCATTAGCACTGAGTAGTTGTGATGCACCATAGGTTTTTGGTCCATAAATAGCTTTCAGGGAATCATAAAAGTGCTTTGGATTGTTACTAACAGCATAAAATTGAATTTCATCTGCCTTCTTACTGAGCCAGGAATCCTGCATCTCCCTAAACTTTACTTGTACTTTGCTTTTGATGGAATTAAATGCTGCCCTCTTAAAGGTGGATGAACTATCCTGCTGATATATCTTATGGAGTTCTCATTTTTCATTTAGCAGCTTCTAAATTTCCCCATCATTTTCATCAAAGCAGTCTTGGTGTTTGCAAGTATTCTGACCCAAATGAGCAAATGCAGTGCTGTACACCAAATCTTTGAAAGCTGCATACTCCTTTTCTGTTCCACTGTTGCCAGCTATGTGTTGGCTCAACTTTCCCTCCAAGTTAGCAACCAAATGTTCACGCTTAGAGAAGTGCTCTAATTTGTTGACATTAATTCTTCTGGTAGTCCTTTTGCCTTGGGGCAGCACTTGTTGGTGAATGTGAATATTTAGCTTGGAAAGGATAAGTCTATGATCAGTCCAGCACCCTGCACCACACATTGCCTTTGTCACTCTCACATCTTGTCTGTCTCTTTTCCTTACAGTAACATAGTCTATTAGATGCCAATGTTTGCTGCGAGGGTACATCCATGAAGTTTTGTTGCATTTAGGTAAACAGAAGACAGTGTTGGTGATGAGAAGCGCATGCGATGCACAAGTCTTCAGCAGCAAATGACCGTTGCTGTTGCTGTTTCCAATTCCATTCCTCACTAGGACTCCCTGCCAAGTCAGGTAGTCTGAGCCTATTCTAGCATTAAAGTCACCCAAAATTACAAACTTGTCTTCTTTTGGTACATTGATGATAAGAATCTCTAGTTCTTTATAAAATTTTTCTTTGACCTCATCAGGGTTCATCATGGTGGGTACATATGCACTGATGATGGTGGCATGGCATTTTCCTGCGAGTGGCAATCACATTGTCATGAGCTTGTCATTCACTCCTTTTGGCAGGCATACCAGCTTGCTGACTAAATAAGTTTTGATAGCAAAATCCACACCAGCTTCATGGCAGTCCCCTTCACTGTGCCCACTCTAAGAAAAATGTGTATCCAGCTCCACCTTCAGTAAGCTGACGTTCATTTGCCAACCTTGTTTCACTCAGGGCTGCTAATTGGATGAGATACCTGTTGAGTTCTCTTGCAACAAGAGCAGTATGTCTTTCAGGTCTACTGGATTTTGTATTGTCTCTAAGTGTGTGCATGTTTCATGTGCTGATGGTGAGTAGAATTATCTTTGCAGATATTTTTATACATTTTGTACATTTGTTTATGTTTGATTGCATAGTGGGATGTCTAGCCTGCTGCAGTAATCAGGCCAGCATTGGGTAAGCAGACAATGTTTAAGGCACCTTTTCTAGCCCTTCCTCACATCAGGAGGTGAGCAGTGCAATCCTTAAAAGGATGCTTTGACACCCAGAGTGCTGCTGAGTCCCACTGCTGCTTCCAGTAAGAAATGACCCTATTGCCTAAGCTCCCAGTGTATCCATACCTGACGCTTCATCACTTGCCTGTCACCACAGGACTTTGAAGTATAATAATAAAATGGTATGGGTGATGTCTTTTGATTCCTGCATAGATTGGATTTAAGTGAAACAGAGTTGCACAAAGGTTGTCAGCCTCACTCTCTCCTCCAGAGTCATCATAGTCCAGTGGCAGGAGAGAGTGAAAACAACTAGTGATGGCTCAGGCTGCAGTGGATGACCTTGGTGTCTTTGGTGTCTAACCAAGCTCTAAGCACTCCACATCTCCTGCTTCAGCTGCCTTCATGACTATTAGAACAAACTGTTCTCATTCACCCATTCCACCAGAGGAAGTCTTCACATGCTTGGGGTAGACACCCCCTTAACTAACCAATGGGTTTGAGACCCTTTGGTTACCCTCAATTTGATTTGGCCAGTCTACTGAAACAGTTTACCAGGGTGTGGCCACTGCCCATGCTGCAGCTTCTTGGAACCATAAATGAGAGCTGGGTGGAACAGGTGAACACCAAAGGTGAAAGCCCCAAAAAGGGCTCGGCAGCCATCACACCAAGGTACTGGTCCTCCCTGAACACACCTTACACCCCAGGCTTCTTTAAGTAGTTACTGAAGAGATTGCCCTTTTATAAAAAAAAAAATCAAACTGGGAGGGAAGATCCTCAGGATTCCTGAGTAAAAGAGAAACAGTTACTATTTAGTGTTTACATTCACTGTGTGGTGGTGGGGACAGGGACCTGTTGTCCAGTCTATGAGCTCCAAATATACCTTCCACTGGGTAGAGCACCCCAGGCAAGTATGGAGAGGAGAGGAGCAGCTACTCACAGGTTGTGTTTGTCCTTTGTTCTTGAAGACAACCATGATATCAAGATGATATGGCTTGCAGTTGATTTTGATTTGAGGGAGGGAGGGCTGTGCAAGGTCACCAGCCTCACTACCTCCTCCAGAGGCATCTGGCTTCAGGGGCCAGATTATCACAGTGTAAGGGTACTGTTCCCTAGCAGACTATTGTAAAGATCAGATCGAAATATTTCTACTCATGTTGATTCTACTCATGTAGAATATTTCCACTCACGTGGAAGGATTAGAATTACTCTACCTGTCTTGGATGGATTAGATTTAGAAGGTACAAAAATCAGATGGTTAAACCTGGAAGACGTGTTAGAAATCACTAAGTTGAACACATTCCTTTTTTGGATGTGGTGGAACCAAGATTTAGAAAAGCCGAATATAACCAAATTCACGTGGATAGTAGAGTTGGAACTCAAGTTTTGAGTCCAAAGACTCATTGCAGTAGGTCACACAGGCACAATTTCACATAATAGACATAGAACGTGGTTGATTTTTGGCTCAACCTGAGAGAAAACTTTCTAGCAATTAGAACTGTGTAAAAATGTAATAAACTGCTCAAAGGAACAGTCATCTCCTAGTCACTGGAAAGGACATAAGAAGGGGCTGTAACTGGACACCCACTTGTTGGCTATATAGCAGGTGGATTTCATAGTTTGGATAGGGGTTGGATTAGAAAATCCCAGATATTCCATAGAACTCTATGATCTTACTTACATTTATATGATACTTTATAATTTTCAAAAGTAAAGTGCTTTGAGAATTGTGAAGTATGATGTGTGGAGAGTTTCATAAATGAATGTTTTAAAAGCCAAATAGAAAACAGAAATTATATACGCTTTGTATACTGAATAAAAAAGCAGTGACAAATTTAATCCAAATCTCTCTCTCTCTCTCTCTCTCTCTCTCTCTCTCTCTCTCTGCCTCTGTCTCTCTCCCTCTCTGTCTCTCTCCCTCTCTGTCTCTCTCAATGGCACATCTAATTTTCCACAGTATTGCTCCCTTTGTACAGTACATTTAATTTATTCTTTTCAATTGAGAAAACTTAAGAAAAATAATATTAAAGTGTTTCTTTGTTTCCTAGAAATAATATACTTCATCAATTATGTATAGATACATCCTTTTCAATAAAAATGATAATAAAAGATAGTCGCCATATGTTAGAGGCAGCTCTAATGCCAGCACTCTCTTAGTTCAGGTTTGATGTTAGGAAGAAGTGAGGTGCTCACAAGTCATTGAAGTGTTAACAAAAGGAGGTTTACTCTGCTCTAACGTAGCAAGAATATGTAGTAAGGATACAGTAGCACTTAGCTTTTTGGCACATACACATACACCCCTTCATCTTCATATGAAAATGTATCTGGTTATTAGTTTAAGTGAAGGTCATGCTGATTTGAGTCATCTTTAGAAATCCATCAAGAAAGATCCTTAACTGCATTGCATAGGACTTTTTATACCCTTGGGTTACCAAAAGCTATGCCAGGGAGACAAAGGCCAATTGGGGTTATAGGAGCCTGTTTCCTTTCCGAGAAAACTAAACCATGTGGTAAGAAGAAAAGAGAAGGGACACATCTGCCTAATTTTGTGGGGAAATACTGGGAAATATTAGTCCTATCTCACCATGTAATAGTACAAACATTTGCTGTAAATGGATAAATGGAAATTTGACTTATGATAGAAGCTTTTGATATTAACTGCTTTGGAAATTAGATTAGAGTATATATCACATAAAACACATGCTCAGATATGCTGTAAATTTAATGACAGGCCCCTGCTGAAATGAGTTCTTGTGGTTTGTGAGCAAGAAAATCAATCTGGATGTGCTGTCTCATTTTTTTTCTATCCAAACTCAGTATGCAATTAAATTTAGTCCAAAAGGTCACAGTATATGGTGGGCTTTAACCTCACCCTAACCCTGCTTGAGATAGTGCCACTAAGAATAGTTTATTAAGTCCCAGTCTTCAATTGTAATCCAAATTGTTTAAGAGTTTGTATTTTCTCCATTCCATATATGTGGTTATGTGTATACATATGATTGCTTTTAAGAAGACATCATCAATGAACAGTAGAATTCTTTTATGTTGTGTAATGCATTGTGATATGTGATTAAGAGAAGAAAGTAACCCTCTCTCTGAGGAGCTCAAGCCTAGCTGAGGAAATAAACTGTAGGCATAAAGCCTCAGTTAGAAATCATCTAAGCTTTGGTCTCAAACCAAAATACCTATTTGTTTATGGTATTAAAGCATCTTATGTTTTCTAAATGTTACGTAATCTACTGTCTTCCTCCTTTTCCTTTTCCAGCTTAGATTCATGACCATTCTTAGTGTCATGACCCCATTTTTTGTTTTTGGCAGAGATACTGGAAAGATTTGCTGTTTCTTTCTCCAACTGAGTTTGCAGATGAGGAAACTGAGGCAAACAAGGTTAAGTGATTTGCCCAGGATCTGAGTACGTGTCTGAGGCCAGATTTGAACTCAGGTTCTCTCAACTTTGGGCCCAGTGTTCTATCCACTGAACTACCTAGCTGTCCATAATAATCTGGGGTTAAATATAAGATTGTCCTTCACAAACAGGATTCTTCCGAGTACCTTAACATATATTGGAAATCCTTTTTCAATTTTTATTCTTTATAACGCATCCTTATGTGTTATAAAGACTGTCAAGAGTGTATGTCTGTTTCATGAATCAGAGGATTATCAAACAAAGTTTGTTTCCTTTCAGGGAATCTTGGATGATTTAACATGAATAGGGAATATCTTGTGGAAAGCAAGCATTTAAGCCTTTTTCTCTGCTGAAATATAATTGTTGGGATTTTTTAATAGTCAACAAATAAAAACTAGAGTGGGGCTTTGTGCTCTCCTAACCTTTCAGTCATTTGACTGTATATTTATGTTTTGAAGCAAAATTATATTTTCAGAAGTCTTCCTCTTCCCTTCTCATACCTTCCTTAAAGACGCCTCTAATTACATGTGTAAATTATTCTTAAAGATTTGGTAGATGGCAATGTAGGCAAGCAGCTAATCTCCATAAAACAGACCTATCTTTTAAATACCAGCATTCCTCTGATGATCCTATGATTCACAAGACATGACAATCTGCAAGTATCAAAATGCAGATCACTCAAGGGCAAAGGAGACAAACATGTCAAGTATGACTGCAGCATATTACTAGTGAAGCATTGTACACAAGGGTAGAAGATATCATCAGAAAGGATGACCAGAAAAGGACGTGGAGTCATCATGAAAAGGAGCCAGCGTCCAAGGTGGACAACCTATGTGTTTCATTGGTGCCCACCATATTATGTCAAGAGTATGCCTCAGGCATTATGGAGGACTCATTAGGGAGGATTTAGAGCAGATGTTCCCAAACTTATTTGACCTACAGCCCCCTTGTAAAAAAAAAATATCAATACTCAGCAACCCTTGGAAATCTTTCAATTTACAATTTTTTTGAAATTTGCATCATTTCAAAAAGATATATTTTGTTTAAAAAAGACATCTTAAATTAAATAATTTATTGTAAATTTGTGAGTTTTTTTCCTGCATTAAAATTTTGATGATGAAACATAGCATCATGTAACTATATAGTATCATGTTGCTAACATCATTACACACACATTCCTGTCAATGCATGCTAGACATCCCAATAATGCGTGACACACTCATCTGCCAATACTTGTTTGTAAGATCTGTCAGCAGACTTGACCATTGATTGGTTATAACTGTATTTTGTGTGTTTCTTTGGAAAATAATGTAATCGTCACAACTTTAACTCTTACACAACAGATGAAACATTTTTTCAAAATTTTCTTTTCCTTTCCTTATGCTTTCTTTCATGCTTCCTTTCCCACTTATTTGTATTAATTGTACCCAGGACAACTACTACCCCCCCAGATCATTCCAGTGCCTTTCAGGGGGCAGTATTGCCCACTTTGGGAACTAATGAGGGTGACATGTGTAAGAGTAACGTGAGGTGAGAGATGTAGGTGAGTTGTGCTCTGCATTGTTGCAAGGGCTACCTCACACATCAATGATGTTACATATCCAAGTAACCAAGTGTTTTGTAACTAATTCTTCCTGCTTGGCTCTTCAGTTGTTTTACAGCACCTGACTCTTCGTGACTCCATTTGGGATTTACTTGGTAAAGATAGTGGAGTGGTTTGCTATTTCCTTTTCTAGTTCATTTTATAGATGAGGAAACTGAGAGAAACAGGGTTAAATGACTTGCCCAGGGTCAAACAGTTGTCTGAGGCCAGATTTGAACTCAGGAAGATGAGTCTTCCTGACTCCAAGTCCAGTTCTGTATCCACTAAACCACTTAGCTGCCCCTCATTTCTACTGTGTCCACTACCACCATTGAAATCTTTGCTTCTCACAGATTCTTTTAATCTAAATTTTGACAAAGGAGCTCTGTTATCTTGTACACCTTGAAGACTAATGTGACCTTCAGACACTAGGTTTATGAGTTTTGCCTAGAACCTGGCATAAAGTAAACATTAAATAAATGCCCACTAACTGACTCACTGCTTTATTCCATATGGAGGGAAATCAAATACTTCAAGAAAGAAGTCAGGGGTAGGGAACCCACGAGGCCACATACTACCCTTGAGGTCTAAAAGTGCAATACTTTGACTGAATCCAAAGTCAAAGGGCTGTCCTTGAGGACCCAGAGGGCCATATGTGGCCTCAAGGTCGCAGGTTCCCTACCCCTAGACTAGACCAATTCAGCTTAACAAACAACTTACTAAGTACCTATGTTGGAGGCATGTTCTATGATAAATAATGGGGATACAAGAAAAAAAATGTCTTCTTTCAAGAAGCTTATGTTCTACTGGAAGTAGTTTTACAATATGTTCTCATGAAATTAAATGCAACATATATAAAAAAACAGAATGTAATTTCAGGAGGAGCCACGTATGGTGTGATCGGGAAAGGGCTCTAAAACAGGTTTTTCATATAATTTTAAAAAGGAAATTTCAATTTTCATATAATTTTATAATTTTTCCTTTAGCTGAATAAGGTAAGGTATGTAGCAGCCTGAGTTGATCCCTGTATTTAAGAGAACTTTACCGGGGAGATATATAGAGCTATCCATGGAGGGTCAGTGAGGTGTAGGCAAGGAGGGAATGGCCTTTGTGAAAACATAGAAGTGGGGACGGCAGAATGAAATGTGGTCATTTGACAGGGACATAGAGTGTAAGGAATGAGAGTGAAATGAAACTGAAGAAATGGGTTGGAACTACATTGTAGATGATCTTAAAATTTCTAGGCTAAGGACTTTATGATTTACCTTATGTGCAATAAGAAACTAATGAAGGTTTTTGAACAGTAGAATAAATCACCCAGTCATACCTCCTGTGCTCTAATAATTCTCCTTTTAGCTCAAGTATCAATTGTAAACTCCTTTGTTTGACATTAAAGCTCTTCACAACATTGTCTCATCCTCCCTTTACAACCTTATTATGTATTATTCCCTTCCACACATCACACAATTCAGGTATAATATACTGGCCTATTTGCTGTTCCTTATACAGGAGTGGGGCAGCAGGGTGTCTCAGTGAACTCGGACCTGAGTTCAAATCCAGCCTCAGATAGTTCCTAGCTTTAATTCTCTGTAGAAAGAAATGGCAAGTCACCCCAATATCCTTACCAAGAAGATACCATGGACAGCATGATCCATGGGGTCATAAAGAGTCAAACATCACTGAACCACAGCAACAACAACACACAGAAAGCTTTACTTCCAGCTATCGTCCATGCATCAAGTGCTCTTTCTCAATCTCTATACCTCCAGGAAATCCCTATTTTCCTTAGCTCAAACATCCAGTTTCTACTGGAGACCTTTCCTAATGCCTCTTCCCCCTCCCTCCACTGTTAGTTTGTATCTGCTTTGTATGGATTTTGTATAAATGTGTATGTGTGCTTGTTGTCTCTTCTGTTAGAATATAGGTTCATTGAAAGTAGAGATTGTTTCATTTAGTCTTTATATTCTCAGACTCTGGCACATGGTAGGCACTTAATAAATTGTGCCTCCAGCTCATGAATCCAGTAATTAATCATACATTTCCAAATTACCTATGGCAAAGTGCTTTGGTAGGCACTAGAGAAGTGCAAAGAAGATTTTTTTTAAAAATTACATCCCCTACCTTGAGACTGCAAAATACTTTGGGAGATGGGTTAATTATAGTATAGGAGAGAAGGTGGCCTGCATGCAAAACAGTTTACATATACAACATCCCATATTATCATTTATTACTTTTCCCTTATGTTGTCACCTCATCAAGGAGATTCCCTCGAAGAATGCGTAATTTAGGCCTTATTCTATATAGTACCTCTCACAGTGCATGGACATAATATTGGCCACACAGTAAGTATTTAATCAACACTTGTTGAATGGATTTGGAAGTGGGTCTGGAGAGCATGTACCTAAATCAGAAACTTTATGTGTGTATATACTTCATTGTATTTCAGAAACATAATACTCTAGTACACCAATGAATTTATTGTCTCGTTGATGTTGGTTTTCTCTCAGATGGTGCAGTTACAGTCTATTTACACTGAGTGACTCTTGTCCATATTCCATCCTTCACCGTAGAGGGTTCACCCACCATTATCATGTTCTCTTCATTTTGTGCAGATATCTGTGTAGCATGCAGATTGTCATTTTTCCCGGTAAAACCTTTAGGCCACTTCTCTTGCATAATTCCTCATTTGTAAGGAATTGCAACTTGTTTATGCCATCCTCCATCATCCCAACTTCAATTCTTTGGAACCTGTAATATTCCATGACTCATAGCTATATAATATAACTGTTTCAGAGGGAAATGTGATTCAGAACAACACCAATTCTGCATATTTGTTTGCCCCTCTACCAACATACCTTGTTTTTTGAGGCAATAGCCCTTGTTATCTCACATCTGTTTCTATAATGTTTCACAAATGAGTTTATATTATAAAGCATTTCTGGTCTTAGCTGTTTGGCAAGGGTTGGCTGGTTAAGGAGGTTTCTGGGACCCCACCCTCACCTAACTCTGTAGTAACTTCTTTAGAAAATGGTGATAATTTTAGCCAGTGTCCTAAACTTTATTGGTGTCTAATTTTTTAGTATCAATAGCTCGTTCAACTAATAACTAACATTTATATAATGCCGTAAAGTTTTCAAAGTGCTTCACAAATATAATCATCTCATTTGAGTTTCACAGTAATATTGTGTGGTGGTACAATTAATATCTTCATTTTATAGATAATTAAGCTGAGTTTGAGAGAAATGTAGAAATGTAGTCATTTGTCTAGGGTAACACAGTTAGTGAGGGTTTGAGACAGAATTTGAATTCAAGTCTTTTGGACTTCGGCATTCTGTCCATTGTACTACCTGACTATCTGGGTGCTATATTGGATAGAGCTGGCCTGAGAGGCAGGGCATCCTAGCTTCAAGTCCCATAGATAGTGACTGTGTGACCCTGGATGAATCATTTAATTTCTCAGTCCCCAGGCACCTCTCCAGGATTACAAATTGCAGAGATGATGTTGATCTGCTTTGGTGGAGAAAGCATCTCATCCACAGGTCCCTATGTCAACAAAATTACAGAATCATTCTCATGCTTTTCCTGTGTTTCTCCTATCCCACCATCAAATCCTAGCTTGGAATGCTCTCCTTTCTCCCTTTCTCCCATCTGATCTGTATCTTGATTGTCTGGATGAATGATGAGGTGAAAGGCAACTTTAGTGAAATAGATTTGAATTCCTTATAAAATAGAAAGCAAAAAATAGTCTAACAATTAGACCAGTTCAAAAACTGAATGAGTCACCTCAGGAAGCATGGAGCTCTGTCACTGGCACCAACAGAGACTCTTTAAGATGGAGGCAGTGTGGTGTAATGGAAAAAGTCCTGGCTCCTGATTTAAATGAGCTGGGTTCAGATACTCCCTCTGACACTTAACTACCTGTGTGACTTTGGGTGAGTCATTAACCTCCTTGGGCTTCTATCTTCTCATCTATAAACTGAGAGCGTTGGACTAGATGACTTCTGAGGTCCCTTCAGGCTCTAGAGCTGGAATCCTATGAATGTCAGATGATTTACACTTTGGGTATTTTTGAATGAAATGGTCTTTAACTTCCCTTCCCATTCTGAGATTCTGGTCTTAGGGCTTGGGTAGAGTATAATGATGATGTTCTAAAATCATATTGGTCATGACTGTGGTAAGTAAGGTTTTTCTGTATTCCCATCTGTAGTGGTCTCCCCGTGACTTGCTACAATGTAGTGAGTGTATTAGATGGATGAGAGAGAAGACATCATAGTTTAAGAGCTGACTTGAATGACTATCTCCTATTCCTTGAATTCCTTGCACAGGTTCTGACAGTCAGGTGAATGACAAGGGTGCCTTACTATAATAACAATGTCATTCTCCTTGCCATGCTTCCTTTCACTTGGCCTCAGCATGGGACTAGCCTGTCATAACTCTTGTACCTTCTAGCCTAAGTCTCCTATCCCTTACAATCTGTGTCTTCTTGTATTCAGGTATTTACCCCCAGAATTATTTATGGCTGCTTCCTTAAGATCAGCACTGCTTTTGCCAGTAGAGATTACTTCAAAACCAATCTTTACATCCAACAGCATGACCACCCTGGTTTATATAAGGCAGGGTGAAAAAAAAAATACTGCTGCCTGACAGCAGTTTACAGTTATCCTATCTGATTAATAAGAGTTTCTTAGAGTCTTTATTATAATTATTTCTTTATTTTATTTTTAATTCATGGAATAAAACAAACATTTCCATAACATAGTATGACAAAAATGATGATTGCACATGACCACCTATCTATTATGTGTCACGTGCTATTCCTTTTGAAATATAAAGTTATCATGTAAAGTTCTTTTTTTTACTTTTTCTTCTCCCTTCCCCACCCCCAAGACTTCTTAGAGTCTTTTAAAAACCCATGGTGTGGCAGTAATATTTCAAAACCCTACCTCACTATAGGTTAAGTAGAATTGTATTTGGATTTGATATTAAATTTCCTAGGCCAATTCATTGAAGCTAGCTTGGAAGCACTTATGTGTAAGCAAGATGAAAGTCTAGTAGATAAAATTTGAATTAAGGTCTTTTTGACTCCAAGTCCAAGAGTCCACATACTATGCCACCTAGCTATCTGTATTCTGCTTTTGTACTTACAAGTACTGTCATTAATTTATCTTTTATTTTAATTTGGCACTGATTCCAACCTTTAACTAGCTTATGGTTACCTGTAGACAGATGATTCATAAGTGACTTCCATTTTAGCAGCCAATTGTTTAAAGCCTTCAAAACTCAATGTGTGAGAGATGCACCAGACTCATAGAAAACTGTCCTAGAAGAGGCACAGAATTGAAAATGTTGAGGGATTTGTTTTCAAAACTTCTAAGGAGAGATAAATTACTGGAAAAAATCATGGATGATATTCCTGGGGGTGGGGGGAAAGCAGTTGAGAAAATTAGCAACTGTTAACCCATAAGCTTATTTTCTTATGTTTATAAAATATTCGTGAAAATGATCTATACTATCCATCCATCACAGGTATCCTTGATAAAAATGAGAAGGGATAACAGGGTGATTTTCTACCGCAAACATCTTTATAGCCACACCATCATGCACCACGAAACTACTAGGTCTCCTCAACAGGAACCATGATCATTCAAGAACAAAGGAAAAAGTCCACAGAGATGAATACAAATGAATAATGAATGTCTGTTGTCAAAATTATGAGATGTGATTGGATGAGAGGTCCGTTGAGTTCATCAGTTCATGTACCAACGAACAACAAGCGGGTTCCAGAATTTAATAGGAAAAAGATAGTGGGCTGTAGTTGCATCAAGGAACTTATTGCAGCACTTTCAATAATACCAAACAACTCCCTGATGCATACACACCATAAACATCTTTTTAACACTGAAGTGCATAATGTACATTATATTATTTGACATACCCAAATCTATCCAATGATGGATTTCTGTTGTACCTTGAATCTGAATTTCTAAGGATTTCAGTTTTCTTTTTCAGGGAGGAAATGACACAGTTTTATTCAAATTAGAGGGAAAGATGTTTGAAAGATCAATAAGCACTTTACTTATTAACCAATATATGACTCGATAGAGTAGAATTCCATTGTGTCTACTTCTATTGATGTCATATAAATTGCTTGTGAAAAGTGGCCTCTTTTCCCCAGAATGAAATTGCTTTTTTAAAGTAGCTGTTAATGTAGGCATAAATAAAATTTTGTCCTGGAAAGGGAGGTAGTATTATCTTTCTGCAGTGTACTTTTATATGTCATACATTGTAAAAATTACAGGTTCTCTGCTTTATTGAAATCTGATTATCGCTACATGTGGAGTTCAATATAGACTATACTTCTGTAAAACTGATAGTTAAGTGTAATTAGCCAAGACAAATTACAGTGAGAACCTTGCAAACATATCAAAAATCTCTGAAGTCAGTGTACCAAGGTACAATTAGAAAACAGCCTATTTCTCATATAAACACACACATACAAATTATAACATCCTTAAACTGGCTTCCTGTTGCTTACAAAATAAAGTCCAAGCTCCTTAAGCCTGGCATTTAAGGTCCTCCAGAATTTACTCTTACCGTCTCTCCCCAGAGAGACTCTCCTAAAAAAAAAAAAAAGTGCTTTGTAAATTATAAAGCCATTATTGCTGCTTCTATTCTATAGTAGCTATACTCCAGGCAAATGGATCCACCCACTATCCCCTGAATTTGCTTTGAGGATTCATTCCTCCCAGTATTCCTTGGTACCTTTCAACTTTCCTAATAATAAATCGAACCTTTAAAGTCCAATTTAAATGCTTGTTGCCTTCATCAAACCTTTCTTGATTTCATGCCCCTTCCTTTCTGGTCTCAGGTTCATCACAGCCCTGATTTTGCTGTCCTTCATTTTCCAAGGGACCATGATATCAGGGATGTGATGTCATGACATGCAAGTCAATTAGATTTAAGTGAAGGAGGGCTATGCAAAGTCACCAGCCTCACTTTCTCCTCCAGAGCCATCTGAACCCAGTGACTTAGATCAGGACAGTAGAGAAATGGCCCAGGATGCAGTGGGAGATCTCAGTCTTTTTAAACTAAGGTCTCTAACTGGTCTCATTTTGACACCCATTTCAGTGATTAAGGTTATTTAAGAAATGAGGCAGAAAATATCTCTTTTACATAATCAAAACAAAACAAGCAATCTGGGAGAAGAAGACCTTCAGGGTTTCTGTTCAAAACAGAAATAATTGTTATTTACATTCATTATGAGCCAATTTGGGCCCAAACAATGACCAAGTGGGGCTTGGCCTAGGACCTATTACTGCTTGAAAACACTTATCACATAATTATATAATAGATCTTAGTCTGTTGTGTTTCTGTTTTAGCTCCCTACTAGTTTGTAAATTCCATAAGGACAGAGATTTTATTCTCCCCAATTACTGTAACTTCCACAGCATCTAGCACACAGTAGGCTTCTCATAAATGTTTGCTGAACCCCACTGTTTCTGTTTATTAATTTTAAATACTTTTCCCTAGAATCTCATGTTTTCCTTGTCAGTTCACATTTCTACACAGAGACTTTACTGATTCCCTCAACTCCCAGGGTCTTTTCTCCACAACTTCCCCCAAAGTGTCTTTTACCTGTTTTGAACCTATTTTGTATCTAGCTTTATGGGTCCATACTGTTTCTCTCTACTTCTTGGTCATCTTCTCCACAACTTGGCTGCCATTACTGCAAGTTCTAACCTTTTCCTCTTCAAGCTCCCCCACTCCCAGGGCACTGTTCTGATTGGTGGGTCTGCCTCATATGCCATTTCAGGTAGTCTCCAGTCACATTTACTTCTTTCTCTGTTCCTTGACCATCTGCCTGATAAACTGACTAGTTTAACTGTGGTGCTTAGAACTTATCTCTCCTTCCCCATTCTACCCCTTCATCCCCAAATACCCAGTTTTCCCTAATATATATTGCTCTATCTATTACAACATAATCTCTCTGGTTTTATATTTGTAGCCTCTATGCTGAGCACAGTCAGTCAATAAACATGTACTTAGCATGGGTTGGGTACTGTGCTAAACAGTAGAGATTAAAAGACAAAAAGTCCTTGTCTTCAGGGAACTTATATTCTTATGAGAGAAAACAATATGGCATAGAAATACATGCAGTTTAGAAGGAAGGTAATCTTAGAAGGCATGTTAAGTAGTTTCTTGTTGTTAAGTAGTTTTCAGTTGTGTTAGATTCTCTGTGACTTCGTTTGGGGTTTTCTTGGCAGAGACACTAAAATGGTTTGCCATTTCTTTCTGCTCATTTTACAGATGAGGAACTGAGGCAAAGAGGTCTTAGTGACTTGTCCATGATCACCCAGCTATTAAGTGTCTGGGGCTGGATTTGAACTCAGGGAGATGAGTCTTTCTGACTTCAAGCCCAGCACTGGATCCATTGTAGCACCTGGCTGTTCTATATTACTCACATATCTTGTACGGAAATCCAGGTCTCCTGTAGCTACAAAATTCCTTCTGTCTTACCAGTTTAGTAACCCTGTCAGAAAAGGAAATGAAGTTAGTCTTGCATGATTTATTCTTAATGAACCTCCATTAAGGCTTTTAATGAACTTTCATTAAGGGTTCATTAGGTTAGAAGTACTTTGAAAGATGCAGTGAATTTCTCTCTGTTGAAGGCAAGGATCAGTAAGTACCAGGAACCAAAGTCCAGTATGTAGGGTCTCTAAACACTCATTTGTAGCCATTGGGCTGCCCTACCATGGTGTCTACCAGTGCCTATGTAGAAGACCAAAGTTTGTTTTGACAAAGAAAAAGTAAGACTTTCTCTAGAAAACAGCCTTTATAGAGTATACAAAGAATTGGCCCAGCACTGTTCTTCTCAGCCATATACCTGACAGCATCAGCAGTGAGCCCTGTGAGCTCTGGGGAAAAAAAAAGTGGATTTGGGGTTTGTTAAAAACCCAAATAAAGAAAACTACCCCATTTGCTGCTAGAGAAACTTTCCACTGGGGACTATTTTCATCTAATTCCATTGTATCTGACAAATTAACAATATAAAATTTTAAGAGGCCAATTTCTTTTTTAAATTTAATTGTATTTTTCCTAATTAGCAAGCATTATTTTCTCATTTGCCCCTTTTCACTTCCTCCCCACTCCCCTACCAACAACAACTAAAAAATAAGAGAAAAGAAAAGAAGACCTTCATAGCAAGTATACATAGTAAATAGCATAGATAGTAAAAACAAATTCCTACACAGGCCATGTACAAAAAATGTACACCTCGTTCTGCATCCCACATCCATCACCTCTTTGACAGGAGGTAGGTGGTGGGCTTTCCTCTTTTCTATTGTCATTCAGTCCTGTTCAACTCTTCATGATTCCATGGACCAACGGTCTATGGGGTTTTCATGGCAAAGATACTGGCGTAATTTGCCAGTTCCTCCTCCAGTTTTATACAGGCAGAGGGTAAATGACTTGACCAGGGTCACACAGCTAGTAAGTGTCTGAGGTCACATTTGAATGCAGGTCTTCCTAACTCCAGACCCAGTGCCATGTAGCTATCCCATGCTTTCCTCTTTAGTGCTCTGGAATCATGAATTGTCATTGCGTAAATTGCCCACCTATTTGACTTACTTCATTCTGCATCAGTTCATAGAAGTCTTTCCAGTTTCCTTCGAAACTGTACATTTCATCATTTCTTGTGACAAAATAATATTCCATTTCATTCAATTACCATAATTTGTTTAGCTATTCCCTTAGTTTCTATTTTTTCCTACTATGAATAGAACTGCTATCAATATTTTTGTACATGGGGTCTTTTACTTTGATGTCTTTGATACATAGTCCTCAGTAGTATAATTGGGTCAAAGAGTATACACAGTTCAGTGACTTTATGAGTTGCTTACTGTTTCTTTTTTAATCTATTTAAAGTTTTTTAAAAGTATTTTTAAAAATATTTCCCAATTATCTTTTTAAAGGTTTAACATTCTTTTTTTTTAAATCTTGAATTCCATTTTATCTCCCTCTGTTCTGCCCCCTCTATCCCCTTGAGAAGGCAAGCAATATATCAATTATGCATATGATGTCTTGCAAAACATTTCCATATTAGCTGTCTCGCAAAAGAAAACTCTCCCTCCCTCCCTCCCTCCCTCTTCTCTCTCTCTCTCTCTCTCTCTCTCTCTCTCACACACACACACACACACACACACACACACACACACACATAGATACAAGGTGAAAACGCGAAAAAAATTTGCTTTCAGTATGAACTTCAGTATAAAGTTCATCAGATTTCTCTCTGGATAACATTTTTCATCATAGGTGCTTTGGAATTGTCTTGGATGTTTGCCTTGATCAGAGCAGTCAAATCTTTCATCGCTGCTTGTCGTAGTTGTTTAGTACTTCTAAGTGCTTTGTTTCATGGTCTCTTCTACTTGCCTCTCTGAACTTGTTTCCTTTTCTGTAAAATATGCATAATAGTTCTTAGAATACCCAAATCACACAAAGAAAAACACTCAGATGTTTTCAGGAGAACATTTTGTGAATTATAAAACACTTAATAAATGTGAGCCATTTTCAAAAATTATCCCTAGTTGTACATTACACATATGTCCTTTTTGACCTTGTGAAACTTTTATTTAGTACGTCCAGAGGAACAGAAATAAAATGATAAGGGACCTGGAAATTGTGCCCTGTCAGGATCAGTTGAAGGATTTGAATGTTTAGCCTGGAAAAAAGCAAAGCAATAAATATTAGTTGGGGGAAGGAAGGAAGCATGATAGGGAGGCATGATTCAAGTATTTGAAGAATTGTAGAAATGGGATTAAACATATTTTGCATAGCTCCCGGAGAAATAACTAGGACTAGTAGTTGGGAATTAGAAGAAAATGGAACAGAGGGACAGTGTAAGACCTGCATTCCACTCCTGCTTCTGTCACTGTGTGACCTTGGGCAAGTCATTTAACATCTCTAGGATAGTTTCTTCATCTGTAATCTGAAGAAGTTGAACTGGAACAGAGATTCTCAAATTAAAAAGCAGCAACAGCTAATTTATGGAGCCCAGACGAAGAACCCCTAGACTAGAGGTCTTTTCCAGTTCTGAATCTATAACTTTTGTATCTCAATACAAGGAAAAATATCTAAATAAAGGGAATGAAGTGAAATGACCTCCAAGAAAATTCTGATATTTTACATATATACGTATATGTTGTTGTTGCTCAGTAATGTTCAGCTATTTGTGACCCTATGGACCATAGAATGCCCATACTGTCCATGGGGTTTTCTTGGAATTTCCTTTTCAGTGGATTAAGGCATTTGGAGACTAAGTGACTTGCCCAGGGTCACGTAACCAGTCAGCATCTGAGGTCAGATTTGAACTCAGGGCTTCCTCAGGTCTATCCACTAAGCACTCTAGGTGCCCCTATTTATCTATGAATCCATGTATGTATAATATAACTGACTCGATTTTATAATAATAGTGACTATTTTGCAATAGATGGTCAACAAATATGAATAGAAATTCAAGCTATCAAAAGCCATCAAAACTTCTCCATATCAGTAATAGTTAGTGATTTTCAAATAGTAAAATGCAAATTAAAATAATTCTGAGGTTCCCTGTTCTGAGCCGTGAGCTTCCCTGCATTGAAGAGCTGCAAGTAGAACCTATGTGGTCACTTTTAGGGGATGATGCAAATCCCATAAAAGTAGTAGATTTCTAAGTTTCCTTCCAGTTCTGAGTTTGTTGTTCTCAGAGGATTAAATTAGAGGATGTAATATAAAGCACTTTGTAATTCTAACCTACTGTATAAATGTAAACTATGATTAGAACTGTCATTCAGAAAGTTTCCGATAACTCAGTTGACCTGCAATGCTACGTCATACTTCTGCATTTGAACCATACTATGTGCATATATGGAAAAAAGCTTTTCACCTTGGACTGGATAAGTGCAGTGTGCTGTGAGTTGAAAAACCAAATCATTTCCTTGTCATTGCAAAGAGATGTCTATCTTGCTTTGTAAGAAGTTTACCAGTAATCAGGAGGGGTTATTAAAGGCATTAAAAGAAGTTTGAACAGCATTTATGCCTGTAACTCCAAATCGTGGGTTAGAGAAGACACACCTTCTGGAGCTAGGAATTCAAGGGAACCCAGACTCAACTATAATACTATTAATTACTATGATAAAACTCTAAGATTAAATTATAGGTTATACTTGGAAGCATCTAATAGAAAGTTGCTTGCTCCCTATACGGTTCACTTCCTAAGAGTAGAACCAGTGCTTCCTCTTTATTCTTTTTCTCTTTTTCTTTTTACTCCTTTCTCTCCCTGTTCATTTTTTTAAAAAATACAGACCAAGACCTGTGGACTAAACTTTATTCGTCTAAAAAATTATCTATTTAATGTCTTTACTATTGAAGTAGGAATTTCTTGAAATCATTTTGGTCCATTTATCAAATCAAAATATCAATCAGACTATACCCACTCAGAAGTTGATGAATAATCTGCTATGTGGATTTCAGAAATATTTGTGCCATGATTCAAGAAATTGTATATGTGAGGTGGAACAGTGTGTGTGTGACAGTGCATACCTTCAAAGACTTTAATTGGTTAGGGCAGAAGAAGAGATCCCTGTGGACTAGATGAAGACCTTCAAATTTTGTTGAAACATCACCTTCTATGTAAAGTCTTTCGTAATCTGCACCATCCCTCACTGCTAGTGCCCTCCCTCCAAACTACATGATTGTTTTGTGTTTATTCTCTTACATGTGATTTTTCTCCTCCATTAGAATGTAAGCTCCTTGAAAATAGAAATTGTTTCTTATTTATTTGTAGTCCTAGTACCTAGGATAGTACCTAGCACATAGTTGTCACTTAAATGTTTGTAGACTGACTGATTGATTGCTCAAATCAATGCTAACCGACGTCAGAAATATTGTTTACAGGTAACAGCCTCACTGTGCATTCATAGGAAAGTTGTGTCTGTTACAAAATGATATTTTTAACCCATAAATATAATCATCTTTTTGAGGAGAGAAAGTGTGTCTTGATTCTGACATAGAGTTATCCCTTCTACATCATGGCTTTCCCTATCACAGGGGGTCAGCATAAAAAATTAAATGGGAATGTGGAGAAAGTTTTGCAGAAGCCATGGACAACAGGAGAAGGCAAGCAGACAACCCAGAGCCTATGACCAAATAGTTAACCCACATTTTACAATAAGGTACTATAAACACCCCATAAAAGCAAAAAAAGAAAATCAGACTTCTCCTCTGGTATGAAGGGAGGGCCAAAAAACTTTAAGAGGATTTTCCATATTTGGTGGGGGTGGGGGGGAAGAAAGGGAGAGGGAAACCATAACTTTAATCCAGCAGTGTGGAAGGGATAACTGTATTGGCTTTGTGACCTGGGACAAATCACTTAACCTCTCCATGCTCTAGATAATGCTGCAAGACTGCAACTTGCAGAAAAGCTGCCTATCCGTACTGGTAAAAGGACTTTTCTCATTGGGGAATTCCCTGTACCAACCAAACCATAGGCTCAGTCTCCATTTACTTTTTTTTTTTTTTTGATACATAGAAAACTTATTAACTGTCTTAAATGAAATGGCAGAGAAACTGTCACCATAATTGTTACCTGCGAGAGGTGTTAATGCTATAACGTATGCAGGAGTAATTCAAGTGCTCAGATGCCCAGAGTACTAAATATGCAAATTCTCTTAACAAAAAAAATCAATTATTAAAAATGGACATATCATGAGCATATGCAGTGATATGCCTAGTGCAACAATTCCCAAGCTATCTCACTAATTTTCCTCTCTCATTACCAGTACAAATAGGGTTTTCTGTTCCAAAGATTATATCTTTAGAATTGAACCTTACTGCCAAGTTATACCTTGTGACCAAGTTAGGTGTTAAAATACATACACAATTTTATTACAAGACAAGGGACTCGCATTCCAAGTGATATGCAGACTCAGTTGACTAAATGAATAAAATCTGGCCCAGGTTAATAAATGATTTTGCCAATTGTTTCCTGTCTTATTTCCTAGTTCAAATCAGAAATTCTCTTGCCATTTTTCTGGCCCCTGAGATAATCCTTCCTGATTGGGTCACAGATCTGTGCTTTAGTTTCTAGTTGAAACTTCTCCACCCAATTTAGGGACTCCCGTGGATTTTTTGGAAAGAATTTCTCTGAATCAGGTTCTACTTCCCTACTCAGACAGCATCTTTGCCATTTTTGCTTCTGTTCTAAACCTTCCTATGTTTTCTGAACCTTACAGGTTTTTAAAAGTTTCCAAATAGTGCTTAACTTTTTTCTCCAAGTATCATCAGTCATCCTATCTTGCATTCCAAGTCCACGTGTGGATACACTACAGTGTATTATATCTCCCCACATGCCTTTTCAGAATCAGTATTAATATATCTTAAACTTAATTACCTGTTGATCACTTCAATGCAGTTAGGGCTGCTCAATTCATACATCATTTGTGGGGTAAGAGGAATTTTGCCACAGCATCGCCTGTCTTGGTTTTTACCACTCCCCTGAGAGTTTTATCCAGATTTTCTTACCTTGACTGCTTCTTAACCCCAGTATTAGTTACCATAGCAACACCTGTTGACTTCAGGAAAAAGAAAATGTCATAGAAACTGATGCTACCCCTGTTGTTCCTAGTGTATAGTGGTCCAGTGGGGATTCAGGGGATCCTTCAGTGCTTTTTCTTTCTAGTTCTGAAATGATCAATTCTGAAATCCATTTCCCCTGTTCACATGGACTTATGTGGTAACTACTTAATGATGTAGCAAGCTTGTAGTCACTCAGTGTCATAAATTTTCCTCTTTTCTGGAGTGCTCATTTGTAACAGTTTTAACAAAAATTGTCTGTTGTCTATAGAGTCCAAAGTCTTTTTGCTTTCTTCTTTCCATGCCTCCATCTCTCCACATTTCATTTCATCCTTGCTTTTTCTCCCTTCCCCCTTCCTCCACCCCCACCAAGTCTGAGTTTTTCCTCTTTCACCATCCCTGGGAATGTGATTGATCCCTCTTTTACAGATGGGAAAATGGAGGTAGATAGCAGACCACATAATTAAATACTTAAGGTTTTACCAGTTGCAAAATTTAGGTTTCCCAACCCTATATGCCTTATCACTGACACTACAAAATAGGACCTGAACTCAGAGGATTAGGGTTTGAAACCCAGCTCTGTTAGTTACCACTTGTGACACTGAGCACGTTACTTTTCTCTGAGCCTGACCCTTCCTCTGTAGACACGATGAGCACTACTGGTTTATTAGCTTATTAGTAAGATAGAGTGAATCTGAAGGAAAGTATAAACTGATCCACATAAATATGTCTCTTTCACTTCCAAATGAACTCAGACCATATACTCTATTGACAGAGGACCATTATTATCAACTTTATTCCAAAAGACATCGCTCTGATTGTAGCAGGGCACCCATTCCAAAGGACTGCGCTCTCTCCCTGATTAGTTATCATGATGAGGCTACTGCAAATGCTAATATTGGTCTTTTAAAAATTTTTGAGATGACTGAAGTTTCAAAAGGCTGCAGGCATTCTGTTCTTAGAGTTTCTTAATTTTAAGTCTTTTAAATGTGCTAAGGGTATGGTAAGTCCACATCTTTCAAAAACTTTCAAACAAATCTGTTACTGCCCCCTGCACTAAACTGTTTAAAGTCCTCCATCTCCTGTATTCTTAATTTGATATTCTTTTCTTGATATTAGTATTAAAATTCTCTACAATTCTGGACTCTCTGAAATTCCAGAAAGAATTTTTTACTTAATTACATGATATTGTCCTTTATAAATTCCTCTATCATCTAATTCACTGATGACTATAGACTATGGGCTTTTCTTATTCTTTTAATTGAGTGAAGATGTATTGATTTCATACTATATTCAAGGTACTGTAACAGCAAGCAAAGTAGGATCTTTCCTGTTTTTCTGGATTGAGGTTTAGCCAATCAGACAAGTACATGGGCTCTAACCAAACAGATATGTACATGTGGATTCTAGCCAATCAGATGCTGAGTAGAACTATATATAAAAAGAGCCAGTGTTGAGAAAGCAGTCATTGAAGAGAGCCAGTAGTGAAGGGTGAGCCATTCTTGAGGACAATAGAGCTAAGAAGGAGAACTCTGAGAGGAGAGAGGTGACCTCTGAGCGCAGAGAGGAGACCTCTAATGACAGAGACTTGCTGAAGGAGCCTCAGAACTTTGAAAGCAAATAGAGCTGTAGGGCAGAAATCTGCTGATGGGAAGGAGTCTTACTTGAAGGCCCTTTTGAGAGCTGTTGAAGTGAAGCTGTTATCACAGAGCTTCTGTACTCTGGAGGTGAATCGAGAGGACGGTGCTGGTGGTGTGTGTCAGTATTGTTGTTGCCCTGTTGAGCTTTGCTTTTCCAGAGGCAGAAGCTGTAGGCAGGAGCCAGGAGAGCTTGTAATGGAGCAGTCCCCGTAAGCTGAGATATGGAGTAACAACAGAGAGCTGCCTACATGTGAATCCAGGCGAGAATCAGGAGTGGTTAGCCCACAGATGTAGAGTCATGGGACTTAGAAGTCAACCTTGAGTGAAGATGAAAGACTTTGCTTGGACACTTGGTGTTGATTGGGAAGATTGTTCTTACTGTGACCTAGGAATGGATGGTGTGACATTTTCTGCTACTTCTTAAGTATCATGCTAGGGAAGACCCTAGGCTAGGTCCCCCTGATTTGGGAGAGGCAATGATATATGTTGTATAGTGTGATGTTCTTATGGTGACTTAGGGGTGGATGGTGTGGTATTTTCTACTATACCTTAAGGATACGTTGTGTTAGGGAAGACCCTAGCCTGGGACTCCTTGATTGTGTAAACAAGTATTTCGGGGAATGTTACTGAATGCAGTGATATGTGCCATATGGCATACTGAGTGTTATGAGATACACACACACACACACACACACACACACACACACATATGTATATAATGATATGTTTTACTTAAGGATGTTGCTATGAATGTTGTGCTTTATTGAACAATACTAATTTATTGCTCAATAAATAGAAGTCATTTTACTATGCAAATAGATCCCTGAAATCATTCACAGCAGCAGTCCTCTGGTGTGCTGCTGTGACTGGTGATACAGGTACTGTGTCAGGCTATGATCTTGAAAAGCTTATATTCTAAAGGGAATACAACATAAGCAGATATAAGCACAACACAAGGTGGGGGTAAAGGGAGAAAAGGAGAGATCAGAAAAAGGTTTCTAGGAACCTTTAAGGAGAAAAACACTTGCATCTGGGAGGATAAAGACTACACAGAGGAGACAGAACTTGAATTGGTCCTTGATACCCAAAGAAGTCATCTGTATAATGATAATTGAATACATGAAATTTGATGAGACTGCCAAGGAGAAGACATGAAGAATGAGAAAGTTAATTAGCCCAAAATGGAGTCTTGAGAATGTTTAGGTGGTGGGAAGTGAATGATAATTCCTTGGAAAAGAATAGTACAATGGAACAAGAAGAAAATGATGTCATGGAAACCAAGGCAGAAGCAACTTTCCAGGGAATGAATAGGATTACCCATGCAAGGTGACAGAAAGGTTAAGAAAGAAGAAAACTGAGAAAAGCAATTAGCTCCACTGATTGAGGTGAAAGGCTAAAAAAATAATCACAACTACAAAGAAATATTAATGCCTCCCTAAAAAAAACACATGAGAATAACACGGGGAGATGTGAAGGAATTGATGCTACTGCTGTTTAGTCATTTTAGGCAGGTCCAGCTCTTAATGGCCCCATTTTGGGAGGTTTTCTTGACAAGAATTCTGGAGTGATTTGCCCTTTCCTTCCCCAACTTGTTTGACAGATGAAGAACTGAGGTAAAGAGGATTAAGTGATTTTCCCAGGGTCCCATAAGCTAGTACATGTCTGAGGCTGGATTTGAACTCATGAAGATGTCTGCCTAATTCCAAGCTGAAGGATCTGCCTACTGTGCCACATAATTGTACATGAACTGACAAAGACTGAGGTAAACAGAACCTGGAAAAAAACAGAGATAGTAACTACAGCAGTGTAAAGAACAACGAAAATAAAATGTGAACACTGTACAATTATAGTGACCGAGCTGGGGAAAGAATTGAGAAAAGTGGACCTTCTTTTCTTTCCAGAGGCAGGGAAATTGTGAGTATGGAATATTAACACATTCTTGTCAGAAATGGTTGATACATTATGATACGGTTTTGCTGGGTTTTTTTAATGTTCTTTGTTAAAAAGAATGACCAGTTGGGCTGCAGAACAGGAGTAGATATATTCAGAAATTAAAGTGATGTTAAAACAAAAGTATCAATGAAGAAGGATAGACAAGAACAGCAATTCAGAGATCAGCATCAGATCTCTGGAAGAGTGATTTCAGTGGAGAGGCCTCTTTGAAAGCCAGATTGCAAGAGGTTAAGCAGTGACTGAATGGGAAAGAGATGAAGACAGCAATTAGCGACTCTTCTTTCTAGGAGTTTAGTAGTGAAAAGAAGTAGAAATTTATTACCATGGTTGTGTCATAGATTTAGAGCTAGAAGGAGAGTCAGAGGTTATCTAGTTCAATTCCTTTATTTTACAATTGAAGGAAATAAGCCCCGAGAGTGTGGGATTTGGCAGAAATCACAGGAGTAATAGACAGAGTGAGGTTTCAAATCCTGGAGCTTTGACTCTAAATCAGTGACTGTTTTACTTTACCTCAGTAGTGAGGAGGCATAGTTAAATTTAGGATTAGTTTGTTTTTGAAGGATAGCAAAGACATGAGCAAATATATAGGAAGTGGTGAGAGAGCCAAGAGGTATTAAGATGGGGGAAAATATTGAGGTTTACAGTAGTGGAGATGAGAAAGAAGGATGCCCTTGATTTATTTGGCAGCTGTTATTATCTATCCTCATATCCCCTCCTGTATGGACCTACCTAGGGAATATCATCAGCAGATACCTTCACACCAGTGTTCTAGTTAACTTGGCACCTCCCCCATTCTTCCTCTTGTGGTGTAGTCATGTTCAACTCTTTGTGAAGTTTTGGGGGTTTTTCTTGGTAAAGATACTGGAGTGGTTTGCCATTTCCTTCTCCAGGTCACTTTACAGATGAGGAAACTAAGGCAAGGAAGGTTAAGTGACTTGTCCAGGGTCACACAGATATTAAGTGTCTGAGGCCAGATTTGAACTCAGGAACATGAGTCTTCCTGACTTGAGGCCTGGTGCTCTATCCACTGTGCCATAAGTCTCTCTCTACCTTACCTATTGTTATGCCTTGTAGATTATTCATAGTATTGGGAACTGGCTTTCTGGTATTATAATCTCCTTGCCTTCCCTCCAAGCTACCTCATCCTTTTCCCCAGGAACCTTTGAAGGCAAAAACTCCATCCAGCAGCCAGGGTGGGAAGAAGAAGAGCCATCATTTATATAGGGCTTTAAGGTTTACAAGGCATTTTACAAATGTTAAATAAAGTGATTTTCATTGGAGTGGTCCTCCTTCCTACCCTCACCCCCAACAAACCTCCAGCAACCCTGGAATCTGAGACATGCTGTTCTTTCCATTTGATGAGCTAGGAATCACCAGTTATTCCAGTGAGATGTAAATCTCTCAAGCCTTACCATCTGTCCTACCACTGTGTCCTAAAGTCCTCCTTCAGACCCCTGGGTGCTACTGTCTCAACTGCTCCGGCATCCTAAAGACCTTTAGGTCTTAGCTGTCTGCCCTTCAGCTAAGTACTTTTATGTTTGTTATGAGTTTCTTGTCTCATTTATGTCTTCTGTTTGTATCTCTAGCACTTAGCCCAGTGCTCACAAAGTAAATGCTTAAGAAATGCCCATTCATTCATTCATACATTCGTATCTATAGACACAGGATAGTTATCATTGGCCAGGGGTGGAAGAGACTGTATTGCTGATGACCCTTTGCTCTTTTCATCCATGCACATGGAGGGGACCTCATCAGCAGTGTCCTCTGAATACATAGCTAAGTACCTGAAAAAGGGAATGCCCTAGTTATTACATGTGGCTCATTTGTCTGCCTTGCCTAAAGGAGAGAAGTTTTCTCATTTTCTCCTTTACTGCCAATTCATTTCCAGTTAATTATGCTAGTCAATTTAAATGTTTCCTGCTTTCTCTGCTAAAGAGATGTAGCCTTTCTAAGATTTCTGTCTATAGGTGCCTGCTTTAAATTTGTCCAGACCTATCTAAGAAGACTGGTATAGTCATTTGTTTTAGCAAAATAAAGCCTGCGCCATACTAAAAAGTATGGTGTTGCTCCCCACTGACAAAGATGATTTTGATGTTTCTGCTGTGAGAGGTTTGACACATGTGGGTGAGCCTTTATCTACTAGAATTAGGATTTGAAGGCTACTTGAACCCTCTGCTTATGGTCTCTAGGTGCTACTCTGCTTCTATTCCACTTTCCCTCAAGACTATAATATCCTTGACTGTGCTCCTTTAAGAACAGTTGAGAAAAAGCAAATAGTGTTGAAACTCAGGGAAAGATACTTAAATGTGTTATGTATCAGAAAAAGTGTCAGTAAACTATTCTCCTTCCCTTAGACAAATCTCTAATATATGTTCATAACAGTTTGGGGTTTCTTGTTTTTTGTTTTTTTTATCAACTCCTTAAAGTCTGAAGAAAAGAATTCTCCTTATATAAAAGATTATTCTTTTCATCACACTTGATCATTTGGAAAAGGAATTTCAAAAGAAATTATTTTCCTAGTGCCATAGAAATGATGTCCTTGCCTTGATACTTAAAAAAAAAATCAATTTCATCTTTATTTACTTGTCTTTACTTTAGCTTTCTCTTCTCCTGCTTCACTCTGGCACCATGGTAAGCTAATCTCTCTTTTCTTGTCTGCTCCCTCCCCCATTTTCTGTCTTTGTCCTTAGTGGGGAAAATGAAAATCCAGAAAATGCCATTCCCTTAATGGACTGTTGCTTTGGCAGGCATCTGGGATTTCAGCTGTTAGGTTCAGTGAAAAATGAAGCAGAAGACATCAGATGGTGTGAAGACTAGTACTGTTAATACTGAAAATCCCAGGAAGGCTGAGAGGGAGAGTCAAGGCAGCTGGTTAGAAAAGATGAGGCACAGCTGGAAGAAATGTAGAGATGAGACTAAAGGTAGACAGAAAAAAAGCTTATCAAGGAGAGAACTACAACCATAGAAAAACAAGACTGTATGCAGGGGGAGGGGGAAGGGAAGTATATTTAAAAATTTTTGCTCTATAGATTATACGAAATTCCTTTAACTATGGAAAGAATATGGTATAGTGGAAAGAGCATTAGACTGGAAGGCAGAGACTCAGCTTCTAGTCTCAGCTCTACCATTACAGGGGTTAAGTACTTGAGAAACTACAAGGCCACATGTGCCCCCCAGGGTAGCCGTGTGACCCTGAGCAGTTCACTAAACCACACCTATAGTCTAGGGTATAATATTACCAAGTCTCCCATAGTTATTGGAAGATGAACGAACATGAATGTGAATATCAACTACACGAGCTGGATCTGTGTATCAATGGGCACTCTCTTCTATAAGTATAGATGGCAACCTGTGCACATTTGCATATTTAGAGTGACCTGTCCATGATCTTTTCTGGCAAAGTCAGGGTGACCTTGTATCAGATATGTCCTAGTGGACATCTTTTTCAGGTACGTATTGGACTAGATAACCACAGAGGTCCCTTCCAGTTCTCGTTCTTATCTGGTTCTGTATACATCACAGGAAGTTCATGCAGTGTGTTGGGGGCCTCCCTGTAGATCTTTTGACATTGCCTGGATAGACATGACCAGTGGATCACATAGATAGTTCATCATTTATCCTTCCCTCTTATCATCT